>PVJA010007659.1:0-67592 GCA_004027025.1 Myocastor coypus
AAGGGGCTGGGGAGATAGCTCTGTGGCACAAGTGCCTCCCTGGCAAGTGCAAGGTCATGAGTTCAAACCCCAGTTTCAAAAAAAAAAAAAGAAAGAAGGAAGAAAGAAAGAAAGAAAGAAAGAAAGAAAGAAAGAAAGAAAGAAAGAAAGAAAGAAAGAAAGAAAGAAAGAACAGAAAAAATATAACTAAGGGCCAGGCGTAGTGGCACACGCCTGTAATCCCAGCACTCGGGAGGCTGAGACAGGAGGATCAGTGCGAGTTCAAGACCAGCCTGCGCTACAAAAGTGAGCTCAAGGCCAGCCTCAACTGCATAGCAAGACCCTGTCTCAAAAAGACAAAAAAAAAAAAAAAAGATAGATAACTAAGGCATATATGTTGGTCATATGTTAGAAGGTTACTAATATGACAATACAATGTGAATTATTTCACTGATGTTCTTATTGTTTGTTTGGTATGGGGAGGGGACTGAACTCAGGATCTTGTGTTTGCCAGACAGGCGCTTATGCCACTGAGCTATCTTTCCAACCCCATAACATGCATTGTTACATACATATGAAATTATACCTGTACAGTGAAATCTTCTCATTTTGGCCCAGTCCTACTTAGCTGAGGTGATCATTTCTAACTATTTCTCTTTTTTATTCTTTAAGTTATTTGCCTCCAAAACTCTAAATAATAAAGTCTCTAATTTCATGCCACAATTTCTAAATATCAATTTTAAATTATCTCCATTGATCACCACTATGAGGATGAATTATCTGGTGTTTATTTATACAGTTCCATCTTTCATCTGGTCAAATTATTAATTCTATTTATTTTACTGACTGCTTTGGAACTATAAGCACTATAGTTCACTCTCTGTTTCTTGGTCTGTCCACTTCTAACGGTATCTCCTGACTCTTACTATGGATGAAGAGGAAATTGGGAATTCCTCTTCCCTCTGTCTTCCCCTACTTTTGATTTATTTTGTGAAATATACCTTTACTTTCCCCCCTCAAGATTGGTAACAGTTATAGTCTATTCCACAATTATAAGAGCACCTTCTGTTGGGCCCTCCTAGAAACATCCTATCCTCTAGAGACCACAGAAGGGACAGGATCTGTCCCCCCTCCCAATCCCAACCCCTGTCTGCTCACTACCTGAGGCTGATTTAGACCCAGCTCATTACCCACTGCTTGCAGAAAGAGGTCAGAGCAAGGAAGTTGTCTGTTCTGTGGGACACCCGTTGTGCCTGTGTACAAGTCCCTCACCACAGGCATCACTTAATGAAATCATGTTTGCATCTCTCTCTCTCACACACACACACACAAGGCTATGAGCTCCCAGGGTGTGGTAGAACCTGACTTCTTTCTCTCTGTATCTCTAGGATGTAGCACATACCTGGCAGATATAGACTTGGTAGATGAGTGGAAAGAGAGATACATGGAGGGATGGATAGATGGATGAATGGGTGGGCAGGTAGATTAGAAAGCAGATGCTTAAGTAGGGTGTATATCTACTTAAGGTGGGTAAATATCTGAATGGATAGATAAATAAGCAAACATGAGAATGGATGACTGGATGGATAGATAGGTACATAAGTGGATGAATGGATGGATGGATGGATGTGTTGTGTGTGTGTGTGTGTGTGTGTGTGTGTGTGTGCCCCCAGCTCAAATGTGATATTGATAAGACCTCAAACAGACACTAAAAAGAATGAAAAGAAGACACCAAACCTTCCCTAATTATCTCTCCTTCCCTCCCCAAAGCCCCTTCAGTGTTATAGTTTTATCCCAGGGGATAATTACTCCATGCTGGGCCTGTTTCCACAGACTTTGGAGCTGCACCAACAGAGATCACGTTCTCTTTTCCTTTGATTCCCTAGCACTGAGGACTGAGCCTCTAACAAAAAGGTTGCCCAATGAAGGCTGAAAAAATGAGATTGTCAATAGATTCAGGGACCAAATTAGGAGCACAAGAGGAAGGAGATACAGGGCAATTGTCAGGAGAAGGGTGTGAGACACCAAGCGGCCCAGGTGCTGAGGAAGGATTTCTCTCCACTTCTACCATGACTTGAATTGCTAGATCATCTCCACCTCAGCTCTGTCCCAGTTATCTCTTAATACCCTCCCACTGCCATCAAAAGCACCCCAAGACTCTGCACACCATGGAGCTCAGAAGCAACAGTTCCTATGCGCTTCTTATCCCTTGAAATAGGGCTCTCCTGCCACAGGGGCCCCACCCATGGAGCCCACCTTTGAAGGCCTCATCAAGGTCCTCCTTCCCAAAGACGACTCCCAGGTCATGGATGGCACAGGTGTGGAACTGTACACGGAAGATGACATCTCGGGAGGGGCTCCGGAATTTCTTATGGTAGCACTTGAGCTGGGGAAGAAAGGGCAGAGGTGAGAGGTCAGGCTTCGAGATTCACTCCAAACCTACGAGCTCGAGGTCACTCATTGGGATTTCACAGCTCTCTGGAGAAACTTCTAGAATAATACAGGGGTAGGGACCAGTCTATATCACCCAAGCCCAGTTCCTCTGGCTGCTCTGAGCCCCAAGTAAGAACAAAACTGTCTCCCAAAAAGTTCCAGCAGATATGTCAGGATGGCAAAACGAAGGCTGCATCAGGGAGGACTGGACATATTAGAGAGTCCTTGTCACTAACAAGATTCTAGGAAGTAATAGCCCACACCAAGTGCTGCTACCCTGGAGATGTCTAAGAACAAAAGATGAGCCAAGGGAAGGGCTGTGGACCCCAAAATAAGGCAGCAGACTACAGCTATTGAAGGCTAGAAGGCTCTGCAAGAGCCTTGGGAGCCCAGAATTCTAACATGACAGCCACCAGAGGTGGCTCTTAGGTCCCAGGGCCAGGAGAGGCACAAGAAGGGAGAAGGAATACGAGGCTTGAGACAGAGGGCTCACTCACCAAGATGTCACCCTTCAGGAGCAGTCCCGGCTCAATGGTGATGCAGATGCTGGTCTGACTGTCTCCTGGAATGTTGCTATGGGAGACAGGGGCAGAGAGAAGGGGCTTCAGGGGGTGGTAGCAGCATGTGCACCCTCCTGCCCCCAGTGCAGTGCTGCTGGGACCCTCCCTGACGTAATCCCTCTCAAGAGAAGAGGTGAAGCAACCCCACCACATCCTCGCCACTGCTCAGCCCTGAACCTTGAGTGTCCCTGGCCTCAAGTCTCCAGGAGATACTTACTAGATGCCGGATGTGTAAACAGGCTGCATGGCCTGGTAGATGCGGAGGAAAGGCCGACACCCTGTCAGAGAAAGGCGGGGGTTAACTTAGACAGAAGAAATAGTGGGCAGGGGAGGACAAAGCGAAACAAGACAGAACGGAAGGAAGAAATGAAGGGAGGAGACACAGGCAGGGGAAGAAGGAAAAGAAAAAAGAGCAAAAGGAGCAGCAAGGAGGGGAAACAGGCTGACTTCATTTACGAAGTAGTTTAAGTTGTCGAAACACAGTCGCGTGCTGCAGCAGCCGCCAGCAAGTGTCGGCCCCATTTTGTAGCTGAACAGACCAGAGCTCAACAAGCTCAGGAAATGATGTGGGTGAAGCTCCGAGGCTGCTCACAAGGCCCCCCGAAGAGGGGAGCTTGAGGGGGAGAAGGAGGAAGCGGAGGGTGGGATGAAAAGGTACCTCCTTTAGACTCAAAGTTAGGGATGCCGTGCATGATCACATGGTGCAGAAACAAGGGCTTGTTGTTCATTCTGATGGAGCCGGACAGCAGGCCACTGAAGTAATGCACGTACCTGTGTGGGGAAAGGGCAGCCTCAGGGTAGGAGGCCTGGGCTGCTACAGAGTCACTGCTGTTCTCCAAAGTGCAGGAACACGGCCCCAGGCCGCCCACCTACTCCTCCTCAACATCGCCCCATGCCCCTCTCAGGGCCTCCCAGCAATTCAGGTCTCCACCCAAGGCCCGTCCCTCTGGATGCTCCCAGCCCCAGGTAGGAAAAATAGCTGGCTTTGTGACACTGCCCCCTGGTGGTGGATATAAGGGTCTCTTCCCCGCTTCCCTCCCAGCCCAGGAATCTCCCTTTGGACCAAAATTACTCATATTCCTGATGGGCATCATTTCGCTGCTCATTACAGTGCAAGGCAAGCTGCCCAAGCAGCAAGCAGCTCGGACAGCCTCACCCAGCCAACCCAAACTTGCGCCTGCACTCACACAAAGCCTACCGTTATGGCCTGGATCTGCCCCATAGATCTACCAGCCATCTGACAGTCCAGCAAGAGCCTAGTCATTACAGCTCTTTACTTTATATCCGAGCAAAGTATACAGAGGGCCTGTGGATCAAGTACTTTCCTTGGCATTGGCTATAACTAACTTCCAGGAAGAATCCTTAGCTCGAGGGCCAGCAACCTCCAATTCCCTGAGCAAAGAGCCTGTTGGAAGAATGGGACCCATCTCCCCTCCTTCAAGACCGAGAGGAAAACTCAGGTCCAGAAAGGGGTGTCAGACTCTCTCAGGCACACAGCAAGATCAGCTGGAGCTGGAGGCTGGGTGGGAAAGGAGAGAAGTCTGGGCTTCAAAGCACCAGCCTGGACGGGACAGAGATCCTTGGTTGGCCAACACTTCCACTATTTCTGACAGGGTAATAATGCTGGGCTGTCACACAAGCCAACCAAATGCATCCCGAGGCTAAGAGAACCAACAGTTCTCTGAGGAAGGTGGGATTTGTGACCAGGACAAGGCACACCTCCTTTTCTGGGTTGCTTGGCCCAGCTCCAACCCCAAGGGCCTCTGACCCTGAGTCTGGGTGGAGCCATTTCAGACTACCCAAGCCAAGATAATCTGATGGGCAGCGCCAGCTCCTATTCAGGCCCCATACCCATCCCCCAGTCCTATTCGTCAAACCGGAAATCCAGCATGGCCGGTTCCCATCAGATCTCCCAATCGTGCCAACAGGATGTGTCTGTGCTAGGGACAATGAGTCCGGGGGCGGGTGACAAGGGATGGGGAAGCTACAGACAAAGCCCCTCCCTCTTTTGCTCCCTGATGGCTTCTGCTGCAAATGCCCAGCTCTCTAGAGGCAACACAGGCAAGAAGGTGGGGAAAGCGGCAAAGACAGAATAGGAAACCCACATGGGGCAGATAGGATGCCCAGCCCTTAACAGATGTATCAGAGATATGAGGTGTAGGCCAACACTGATAATGTACACACACACATGCACACATACACACACACACACACACACACACACACACACATGCTCTATAGCACACAAATAGGTCCTCAGACTCTTCCTGAGAGGTACCCCTAGTGAGTACCCACTCGCTAACCTTTGTTGTTGAGAGTCAGAGTTATGTATCTGTGCAAACCCCAGCCACACTATGCCATTTAGTGACCTTTGTCCTTCAAGGTCAAGGGCCACAGTGTGATCAAGACCAGCAGCCCTGCTGACCCAGGGACCATGGAGCAGGGAGCTGACCCATAGCTCTCTCTTCCTTGGGCAGACTCCATGAGCAGTAGCCACTGTGTCTGGGGTTTTACTGAGAATTCCTGCGCCCAAAGCCCTCCTGTCTCTGATGGCTGATCCAGAGGCTGGCCGTCGGCTGTTTTGTGCCGACTATAAGATGCTGGATCTCTGACGTCTCACTTCTGCTTGAGCTTCCCACTACAATGGCAGAAAGAGCCCCAACTGTGCCTGCTCACTCCTAGTCAGCCGAGAAGGTGGCTGTGGGGTACATGTTGGGGATCCTCAGTCTGAAGAGTCTGGGAGGGTCCAGGACCTGCAGCTAGCACTCCCTGGGGCTAGGAAGGTCAACATAAAGCTTTGGCTTCTAAGCTTTTGTACCTGCCATTACCTCTGCCTGCATCATTTACCCCAGAGCTTGAAGGCTCCTCCTCCCCACTCAGAATTCACCTCACATGTCACCTTCCCCGTAGTCCCATCCACCACCCACTAGACATAGCACCTGTCCTGATATCTGAAATGCCCTTGGCTGTAAACTTGGGCATCCTCCCTTGGAAGCTCAGTTCATGAGCCATTGTTAACAGATCCTGCCCTACATCCTCTGACTGCAGGGCAGGGCTAGCATGTCACAGCATAAGGCTCCGGGCCACATCACTCCCACACTCCAGAGTCCAGTTTGGACCAGGGTCCCCACCATGCTGACTACTTGACCTTGACTCTGCCCTTGTCCTCCTGTGGAGTGAACATCACTGAGCAACACACCGCCCGCCCGGACTAACTCTCTGCTCCAGGGCAGCACAACCGCAGAGGGGGCTGTACTGTCCCAAGAGTCACTAGGACTTCACATACACTCCAGCTCTGTCACTATCACCTTGGGCCCTGGTGGTGACTCTCCCGAGGCTCAGGCTTCTCCTCTGTGTAATAAGGATGTCCTAAATTGTCATATGGTGCAGTGCTGTCCCAGAGCTCAAAAATCACCTCCTCCAAGAGGAAGTCCCTGGCTGCCGTGAGCACGCTCGGTCTCCTGTCACTGACTCTGGTGTCTGCAATCCTCCATGCATCCCAAAGATTCACTGCCACCTTACAGTGTCTGTGTATGTGGTCACTTTTTTAAAAAACTGAGATAGGATCTTGCTAAATCATTAAGTTGCCTACCCGGGCCTACCTTGTGAACCTCCTGCCTCAGTTCCCAGAGTCCTGCAACTATAGGCATGAGCCACTGAGCCAGCTATGCGATCACCTGTTCATCGTCCAGCTACGTGGTCTCTTCCTTAGTGCCCACCGCTCAGACTAAACACACCATCAGCTCCCTAAGGGAAGGAACTCTGTCCTGTTCCCCCTGGTGTACTGTGCCTGGAGCTCTACAGTACAACCCCAAAACCTTGCCCAGTGAATGAATGAATCTACCCCCATCTTGCTGCCACAGTGAGGGCAGAGGAGGGCCCTTAGCAGAATGTTTTAAGCTCTCCCAACAGAATGTAACCCATATCTTGGGTGTCTGTGGCCTCCTAAGTCAGGCGGCAGTGACATCAGCTTCCTGTAGACTCACCCACACTCTGGAGCCACCCTGCCACCAGGGACAAGAACAGCGCACCTCCTTGAACAAGTACCTTCTTTCCCCAGATGGAACACCCCATCCCCACCATCCTGCTCAGGGGAGAGGCTTCAGGAGTGCCCTGCAGTACCAACCTGCAGGCACACACACAGGCTGGCTTAGGCTCACTCACTCATGCCCCACATTCTGTCCCTCCAGGCTGGGCACACAGGCATGGTACCTCCCAAGGAGGCAGCCTCGCCGTCCCCTGGGCACACACTCAGAAGACTCACCTTCTCTGGGATGGCTGGCCGATAGGCACGATCTTATCCTCGTAGAATCTCTTCATTGCAAACCGGTCAAGAGCCTGGTCCGCACTATAGGGAGAGACAGGCAGTCAGAGGAGCTGACTCCCACACCCGAGAGCTCTCATCCCCCAACGCTGCTTCTCAGACCTTCCCTAATGCCATGCTGTGCAGCGAGACATCCATAGGTGTTTTGGCATCACTCCATCCTGTGTGAAGCCACACTTGGCCTGAGGCTTTGGAGCCTGGGAGCCTGGGAGCCCGAATCAAGACTACCAGTTACTGTGATTTAATCCTCCTGACCCTCATCTCCCCCATCCAACAGGTGGGCCGGTGAGCTCACCCTCCTCCAAGGTTTTATGGGATTGAGTGAGATAACACCCACAGTGAGCAGCCACACTTGGCAGGGAGTGTTTGCCATTAAGCGAAGATGGCTTGGGCTTCTGCACGTCATGATTCAGTGGCCTTCCACAGGACAACCCCCCCATCCCCACTGAGTGCTCGAGAGATAGCTTGAAACACAAGGTCAGGTCGCATGGCTCCACTGTTCTTGGCTCTCCAGTGACTTCCCATGACTTTAGAATCAACTCCAGCATCCTTAACATGGTCCACAAAGGTTGGTGGCTCTGCTTCGGCACATCAGCACTCTCCCGCCCTGGGCCTGGACTTGCGTCTTCCCTGAGCCTGGCCTTCAAGCTCCTCCCCCGGGCATCACGGGTCTTTGCACCGATGTCACCAGGTCACTGGCCCCATCCCCCTGCCCACTGTCTTTCTCTCCTCTCTACATATCACATTCATTCTCAGCAGAAATTACTGATGGATTTGTTTACTCATTTAGTGTCCACAGGACAAGGGGCTGGCACCGTGCAGGACACAGTGGCCATTCAATAGTCACTGTGGAATGAATAAATACAGGAATGAAGGAATCCCTAGGCCTCCCTACAGAATGGTATCAAATCAAGAATTGGTCACCAGGTGCTCCCTATTCTTGCTGCATGACCCTTGGGTAGTAAGAAAACCCTGCTGGTGAGCAGCAGAAAGGCAGAAGAGATAACTTCTAGATGGTTCCATCAAGCCGAGGCCTGATCGACATTTCTCTCTGACTCCCAGGGAAACAGAAGCAGTTAGAAAAAGGCAAGGGACCCCAGGAGGCTAACTGGGTGGGGTGCTCAGGGCCTCCCAAGGCTGCCCCCACAGGGCCCCAGAGAGGGGACAGATTCTCCTCCCTCCTGCCACTGTCTGCCGCCTTAACACTGTGGACAGTTCTTTCTACAGTTCTGGACTTCTGCACCTCTGTCCCCTCTCATCTCCTTTGTCAGACCCTCCCAACCCAGGGAAGGCAGAGGCCACAGGGTGACGGGGAAGGGAAGTCATGCTATCAGCAATCAGGCACAAGACACTCAGGCCCTCCTACCTGGCAGAAATGTTGCTGTAGTGCATATAAGCTGCGATCACAACTCCTATCCTACCTCGGTTTCCCTGAAAGAGAAAAACAGACTTTACTTTTAAGGCTACTTCAGGGACCACACAGAAGCCCAGAAGGAAAGGACACAGGGACTAGAGAGAGGGGTGTGGTCCCTGGAGAGAGCAAAGGAGGAAGCAGAGAGGACCTGGGTCTCAGAATGAATACAGCTGATCACCCACTACTGGGGACACAGCTGACACCCCCACTTCTCAGGGATGCACCCCGGGACAGAATCTATCATCCCTCAGAATGGAGAAGATATGTAGACATGCAGGCAAACAGTCTAAGGACACAGGCAGGGGCACACACTCCCTCAGAGACACATCCGGGCACACACACTCTCACAGGGACACATCCGGGCACCCACACATGCACTACATGCACTCGCCCACACACTCCGCAGCCTGGCTCTGACCTTATTGTGCAGGACGACGACATTGTGTGGGTCTGCATTGAGCCACGTGTCCACGGCCTTACAGACACTGCAGATCTTCTCCAGTGCCGGGGTGTGCAGGTCTGGCCAGCCAAACTCCAATACCTGTGGCGACCAGAGAAGAGAAAGCCATGGGGAGTCAGCTGGCAGTCAAGGTGGATCCCAAAGCCACACCTCAGCTGCTGTCCTGCTAGTCAGCCTGGCTGGGAGGCTGAGTGTGGAGAGCAAAGCCAACCACAAGGCTTGGAGACCCTGGCTCTACTGCGTGGCCCAGGCAAGCCATGTTCCTGTGACCAGCCTCAGTTTCCTCACATGTGTAAAGGAAAGGCTGGGAACTGAGCACCCCAGGGTCTCTAGCACACAACTCTGTTCTCAACAGGCACAGAGGGGCCCAGACATGGCCCTCAGCAAAGCCCCACACAACGCACTGAGCAAAAATAGTGAACACTGGAACCTCTAAAGGAGGGCTTCCTGGCTGATTGAAGGCTGCAAAGTAAAACTCTCACCCTGCAGCCTCACCCTGAGATCCCTAGTGCTCCGCAGGCAGATGTCGGTGATAGGAAGTCACTGTGAAGATCACTGCCTTCTGTGATTCACACCACAAAAGCTGTCAGTGTACTATCACCCGCTGTGAAGTGTAAGATGCATTGGAACTCTGAGCAGTCACAGTGCTACTCCCCAAGACCGCAGTACAGGAACCTTCGTCCTTCTCTTTCAGGCAACAAGATGTCACCCCAAAAGAGCTACTGGCTCACCTTGGCATGGAGTTTTGTGATGTCGGGTCTCCGCTCAGAGAGGTTGAACAGCTAAGAGGAGGCAAAGAAAGAGCCTGTGAGCAGTGAGGACAGAGTGTGGGAAGAAGAGGGGCGTGGCAAGGAGGCCCACTGGTCATGCGGGCTGTCGGGGTCATCTCCAGGTCCTCTGCAGAGCCCACTGCACAGCCAGAGTGGCATTGACCTCTGTCTGATAGCGAGGGCCCAGATCCCTGGATCTCTGTCTCTGCCTCTCTGTCTCTCTCTCTCCCTCCCCCCATCTGTCTATCTGTCTCTCTCTGTCTCTCTCTGTCTCTGTATCTCTCTATCTCTGTCTCTGTCTGTCTCTGTTCTTTGTCTCTCTCTCCCTGTCTCTGTCTGTCTCTGTCTGTCTGTCTCTCTGTCTATCTCTATCTGTATCTGTCTCTGTCACTGTCTCTCTCTATCTGTCTCTGTCTCTCTGTCTCTGTCTCTCTCTATCTCTCTCTGTCTCTGTCTCTCTCTGTCTCTGTTCTTTGTCTCTCTCTCCCTGTCTCTGTCTGTCTCTGTCTCTGTCTCTCTCTATCTGTCTCTGTCTCTCTCTGTCTCTGTCTCTCTGCAACACACGCTGTCCACTAGAAACAGCTGTCAGAGAGCTATAGACACGGCCCCACCTCCACTGAGCACTCATCACTATGGCTGCGAAGGGGACGGAACCAGATCCAGCCATGGTTTCAGAATCTCATCTCATGACGCCACAATTTCTCAGCCACCGCACACCTTCCACACACAGAGGCTGCCAACATCCCTGGTGGGCCCTCTCAGACCCCAGCACATGGTTCCAAGTATGTATTCATAGATGTCAGGGGTTCCCTGATCTCAGGCATTCCTCTCCCCACCTCCAAGTGGGGAGAATTCTCCACCTCCAGCCATTGCCTGAGAAACTCAGAGACCACTATGTCTTCTCCTGGCACAAGACAGTCCAGAGATGCAGAGAGCCGTGGCAGAGCAGAGACCCATAGAATTCTGCACTCCTGAAATCAGGAAGGATCTGTGAAGCTTCCAGGCCACTCCTACACCCCAAAAGGAGCACTTCACAGTGGCTACCTCTCAGCAAGTTTCCTACCAGCCATACAAAGATGAAAGCAGGCAGTAGCATGGTACAGCTACAAGCCACAAAGTGCTGAGGGGTGCTGGCAGCCATGAGAAGCCAGACCAGGGTGACATGGACTCTCCCACCCAGGATACAGAGGGCGTACAGCCTCTGCACACCTTGACTTCAGATTTGTAGTCTCCAGAACTGGGAGACAATCTATTTCCACCCTCATAGGCCACACAGTATGTGGTTGTCTACCCCATGATCAGCGACCCTGGAATGCTCTTGTGGCTTCCTTTTCACACCTCTGTAGCCCTGCAGGCACCCCCGTGGAACACAGACCCCACCCTTCCTCTGAGCCCAGGAACAAGCCAGTCCTTCTGAGCTAGTGGCCTCCATAGGCCACATCACCCACCTATGTCCCTTGGGCCAGCTGCAAAGTCTCCAAAAACACAAATGGCCATGATTTTTGGCCCAGAGCTTCTCAGAGACACCAACACTGCACCAATACTGCCACCTCCAGGCCCTGTGACCTCAGCCAGATCACCCTACCTCTCTGCTGCAACAAATGTCAGTTTTCCAGGGATTCTTGTTTTATGTTCTTTCTTTCTTTATTTATTTTAGTGTATTTAGTACAGGGCCTACAGGGTCTCACTGCACAGAGTGCATTCGTAGTGATCCTCCTGTTTTCAGACTCCCAAGCACTGGGGTTACAGTCACATACCACCACTCCCAGTCTCAATCACCATCTCAGCATAGAAGACTAGGGACGGTGCCACAGCACTCCGGGGATCAAGCCCCAGTCCCTGTGTCTGTCTAAACAGGCACTTTAATCTGCTGAGCTATCTAGCCGGCTCTGCTTTCCAGAGATTTCATGAAAACCAAAGCAGTTAGTACAGGGCTTGGGTCCCAGGAAGGCTCCATGGTATCAACTTTCGTTAGCTTCCCTCCTGCATTACACACACACATACACACACACACACACACACACAGACTCAGGTACTGCACTCACTACAGATGACCTCCTTAGAATCAACTTGAGAAGACCAGAAGTGAGGACCCAGGCTGAGGGGATCCCACGGTAATCATGGAAAGAGGGAGCGCTGGCCCTGGCAGGTACACAGCGGCAGCCCCAGCATGTACACAGCGGCAACAGCAGCGAAGCAGTGACGGGCAGAGGAATAGCAGAACGCTGCCCTCACCAGGTAGTTGCTTCCATGCTTAGATTTGAGCATCTGGGCCACCTCCCGGAGGTTGTTCCTGAAGTTCTCCTCCTTGGCTGTGCTGGGGAAGGACACGGCGATGATCCGCTCTGTGACATACACCAGGTCCAGCTCACAGCTGTCCTCCATGGTCCGGCTCACACTCATGTTTCTAGAGAGACCGTGGGCAGAGGGGACCCAATCAGAGCCCAGTGCCTTAGGCCGGCCCCCCAACTTCTGCACATTCAACAGGTCACATGTGATCCCACACTCAGCCCCAGGAGCTTGCCCCACACCCCAGCCCAGAGCCAAGTCCCAAAGCGCCCCCTGGCGAGGCATGGACACTACAGGAGAATGCCACATAGAAGGAGCTGGGCGGAAGCTGGCACACACCTCAGGCCACATCAGAACCCAACGGTGTGAGAACCCCAATTCTCCCTTCCTGTCATCCTTTGATTCCAGAGGTCAAATCAGGTCCTGCCCAGCAGGGTCCCAGGAGGCCCTGCCCTGTCCCAGGACACCGTGCCCTCCTGGTCACAGAGAAGTTTCCAAAGGACACAGGGACTGCTCCCAAGAGGAAGGGGTGCCTGGGCTCCCCAGTATGACTGCAGACTTCAGCTGCTTCCCCTGCTTGTTAGCTGTGAAGGAACAGGAGGCCCCTCAGCTAGGGGATGGCGTATGGAGAACAAGCCAGGCCATGTGTAAAGATGCGAGCTCCTCGCTCTCTCTCACGATGCCCAGCGAACAAGTGTCCAGGGCTGGCTCCGTCCGACTCAGGCCTGTCACTACCATATCTTCTCTCACTCTCTTCTCAAGCTGGGAAACTTGCCAAGTTTTCCTAAGAGTGTTGTCCCTTCCCAGAAGCCAGGACAGAGGGGTCGTGGACAATAACAGGAGGACGGGTCTAGTTAGCTAGTCTCTCCACCCTGGAGGCAGCTAGCAAGCAAGAGGGCAGTTTCTGGGAAGAGAGGTGACATGCTCACCTGAACTCCCTGCAAGGCAGACCACCACGTGCACTCCTAAGGCAGGCTGGCTCCTGCCCCTGGCTTTCTCCCCACCTTCGGCTGCTTTTCTGTTCCCATCACCTGCCAGAGCCACGTCACAGCTGTGGCACCCCCAATTCTAAGGTCCCAGGAAAGGACACAGGGTCTTCACTAAGGCTGTGGTGGGCTGTTTCCTGGAGGAGAGGGCCACTGAGATGGGCGCTGCGAGAGAGCGAGGAGCTCGCATCTTTACACATGGCCTGGCTCCTTCTCCAGGGGATGGCCCAGGATGCCCAGTAGGGAAGCCCACAAGGCACCCACACACACATCTGTCACTGTACCACCATCTCTAAGCCCCAGGCTTTCCTCTCTATTAGCAGTGGCCAGCATTGATTCCATTTCGCTAGCCTTCCACCAGGACAGGATGGGATGGAGACTGGAGAGGCATTTAACAGTGATGGTAAGGATAAGCCCAGAGGCAGCAAGGCACCTGGGAGAATCCAGATCTCTACCAGGACTGAGTGGGACCAGAAGCCAGGGTTATGGAGTCCAGGATGAGTCAGATCTTCATGCCCTGGCCACTGCTGGTCCCTATATTTCTCCCAACAGCCACACAATCAGGATTCTGCCCAAGGGCAGGCTGGGACAGGAAGCCACAGGCATGTGTGTAACTTCCAAGATGGGTACCAAGGCAGGGAGACTGGCTAACTAGACCCGTCCTCTTGTCACTGTGCACAACCTCTCTGTCCTGGCTCCTGGGAAGGGACAGCACTCTTAGGAAAACTCGGCAAGTTTCCCAGCTTGACAAGAGAGTGAGAGAAGGCATGGTAGTGACAGGCCTGAGTCGGACAGAGCCAACCCTGGACACTTCTCTGTGGCCAGGTCCCCAAGCTGCTTCTTAAGGAATAATAGGAGGACAGAACAGCGCCACCAGCTGGGCAGTCTCAGCCTTGCACCACATAGCTCCCCAGCTTTTTGCAGCTGTAGGGGAGACCTCGTCTAAATCTCCACCTCAACCAGGGAAAGCTGGGCCACCATAGTCAGGGCTGCAGCTGCCTGCTAAGGCCAGCATTCTCATTCACCTTGGGAGCTTCAGCGGGCGGGGGATGCAAAGCAGAGAACCTGGGCACAAGCAGCCTTCCAGCACCTGTCCTGACATGGAGGATCTCCCTTGGACAAACAACACCCCTCCCCCTAAGAAACTGCAGAGGATGAGATCTGCTAACACAGCGTCAGGGCCAGCCAGCCAGTGTCGCAAGTGCTGGGATCTGTGCAACCTCTGACAACCCACCTCATCCCTCTGCAACTTGTTTCACTATCAGCCAGCATATCTCGCCCGGCCATTGCAAGGCCTAGAGGTGAGCTCACACAGGTAAATAAAGAGTCCAGCTCAAGGTCAGGTGTAGCGCTGAACTCAAAGCATAACGGTTGCCAAGGCCTGTCTCACCACACACGCGTTCTTGCTGCAGTTTGGCGGCTTTGGTCTTGGAGACCCAAGCAAAAGACAAAAAGAGCACCTACTACCAGGAGCCCTGCCTGTGCGCCTCCACCCCATGCATCGTCCCTGTGGGCCAGGCCTACCTGATGGGCTGTGGAAGAGGCTGGACACTTGGTGGGACTCTAGTGGCTCCCTGAAAAGAGAAATTAGGCAGCATTATCAGGGGCAGGCAGGAGGGCAGGAGGGCAGCAGCAGGGGCAGTGCACGGGAGCATCAGGGCCATGGACAAGCACAGAGCCTCTGCCGTCTCCACCTGGCACTCCAGCCCTGCCGTTCCAGCAGCACAGCTACCGGAGCCAAACACAGTCAAGGCCAGTTGCACATGAGCACACTTGCCCGTGCACAGCCCCAAAAGAAGCAGAGGGAAGAAACCCCTCCCCAGCTGAGGAATCCTCCCGGCCTCGTCCTGCTGGCCTCATTAGCAGCCACTGCATTGGCAGAAACCCTTCGACGCATCTCCTCGGGTTCCCTGCACCCCCTCAGTGATGGCCCATGCAGGTGAGCACGGTGCCCCTATGAAAGCAGTGGGAAGATGGGTATGGCATCCCTCCCTGCAGATCTTGAACCCGACTTCTCAGACACCACTGTCACCCCATGTTCCCCTCCCTCCTCAAAAGCGGCGGTGGCAGCAGGTCACTCAGTCAAGTCACGTGAGACAGAACAGCGCAGCATGTCACGTGTTAGTTGTGGTGAGCCTCGGCCCTGAGGACGCTGCGTCTCGCTCACTGAGAACCTACCCTGCCCCACCCACTACCATCCTCAGCTATGGATTATACAAAATTAAGTAAACGGGTGTGGCAGACCCCCACCCCAGAGCAACTGGTGTCACAGCAATAAAACCACAAGGCCAGAGCCCCCAGGCCCTGGGCTCTGGGTTTCAGCATCCTGCTGGGCAGGCCAGCCTGGAGGCAGACTTAACTCCCTGAGCCTACTGAAATCCCACACGCAAGAGGAGACAATCCCAAGGGTTGCCTAGGGATGCAAGAAGATCATGCACAGGAGAAGTTTCGCTTAATGCCTGACACAATAAACGGGACTGATAATTTTGCTGTTGCTTATATACCAAGTACAATTAAGATAGCAGTAACTGAGAGGAGGGTTACAGCCTTCACCGATACAGAAAGTCACAGCAGGTTTCCCGCTACTGCCAGCAGCTGTGCATCCTTTGCACCACCTCCCAAGATGCACTGCTGAGATGCCCGGTGTCCAGATTCTCAGGCCCAGTCTGGGCTACTGAGCCCATCAACTCCCCCAGAAAGTTGCCAACCTCAATGGCCAAGTTGCAATCAGCTCTTGGAAGAGACAGGCCTGAAATCTGCCAAGGAGAAGAAACGCTAGGGCCCGGTGACTCACCCCCAAGTCCCTGAGAAGCTGATGACCAAGCAGGACTCACACTCCAAGCTGAGCCTTGATCACAGGTCCCCCGGCACAGGAGTCCCCTGCTGCAGAGCCTAGGAGGTAGGGATGGGCACTGAGGCCCGGCTCCCATCTGAGCCCAAGGTCAGGGTGGCTGGCCAAGAGGAGAGCTCTCGGTGCAGCACCCTAGGTGGGCAGGCTGCAGAAGGCTGCACCCAGAGTCCCTGCCTGGGCTCCTGCAGCTCTGAAGAGCTCAGCAGTGGCCGCTGAGCAAGGTACCAAGAGCCCAATGGGCCTGCTGGGTGGGACCTTCCTCAGTCTCAGCAGCTCTGCCGGCCTGGGGCCTCGGGTTCACATGAGTCAGACCAGGAAGAGGGGCCGGAGGGGTTGTGTTTGGTTTTCAAGTCCCTAACCAGGCTGTTTGAAAACTAACCACCCAGAGAAACACAGAAACCCAACACTTCATCCATCTCACTTCCCCAGTCCCTGATGAGGAGTCCCTGACTCTTCCCAGGCCCGGGCCCTGCTCCAGGCCCCAGGGCCACCCTACTATAAATAGCCCCTTGGGTTCCATCTGCTGCTGATCCACAGCCACTTTTGGAGGAAGCCACCACAGCTGCTTCGAGCAACTGGAAGCCACAGCTTAGCCAAGGTCTGAGGTGGGGCCAAGAACTTGGATCCAGGCACAGGGACAGAAGGACACGGTACAGTGGGTCGAAGCAGGTTTGGCATGGGTACTGGGGAGCCCAGAGGAGCTGGGAGCCTCGAAAGGCACAGTGGGGGGAACACGAAAAGGCTGAGAGACCTGGCCGCTATTCCCTACCACCTTGCTGCAAAACATTACGACACTCTGCATTCCTCAGCCTCCCCACCCCAGAAAGCCAAGGCAGATAAATACAAACTTGGCCCAAACACAGTCTGGCCACGCCACCCCCAGAGGTGATAAGGCAAAGTCCAAGCCTGCTCTGCTCCACCAGTGTGTGTGTGTGTGTGTGTGTGTGTGTGTGTGTGTGTGTGTGTGTGGAGGGGGGGGTTAGAGCAGGGAGGAGGCAGGGGAGGAAGCTGCCCCGGACGGTGACCCCGCCACAGAGGACAGGGACGAACAGCTGGGCTGTCATCCCCTAATGAATCACTGGGTGGCCTCGAACTGTTGGGCTTCCTGTTTTCTGAAGCCAGGGCCTGTGAGCCTGGCCAACAGGGATCCAGCCTGCTTGGGAGGCACTGTGTGCTGGTGCTCTCAGCCTCACACCGAGATCGCATGCAGCCGATGGGCCGAGGCAGCGGGCAAGTGGGGAAGGAAGCATGCCCCCGTGCTCTGGAACACCCAGGTGACCTCCGGGATGGACACCGTGCCTCTGGGAGCAGCACTATCACAGAGGGTTTGGCCCAAGTCAAGGCCACCCATCATCTCCAGGCATAGTGTGGTAAGCTTTCCCTCACAGGACCCTGGCTGCAAGCCAGGCCAAGTACTAGGCACCAGGGGGTGCAGGGAGTGAGGCCCTGACTGCAGAGAGCAGACACCCTACAGAGAAGCCACTCAGTAACAGGGCTAGGCTGAGGAGTAGTGTAGCTTCACTTATCCATCTGTAAACTGGGTACAATACAATACTCACAGCACGTCCTATCTACTCCACTCAAAGTCCTTGGGGAGCACTTTACTAGCTTTATTTTTAAAGTAAAAATAAGCTCTCTGCCTGCCTGTAATGCTAAACTTTTCCTCTCTGGGGATTTGTAAGCCTTTAACCCACAGGGCTTTGAACTTCCTCCTAGCCCCTCCCAAGTCTCAGACCAATAATAGAAGTTTTGATCCAACTCCCTAGGCACCAACCAGAACCCTCCCATCCTCATCTCCCCACAAGGTCACCTTTGCTAAAAAGGCTCTGTAAAAGCAGCTTCCACAGCCATTGCCACTTTCAGGAAGTCCCTCCTGGTATCTGCTCCTCATCCTTCCTGCTGCAGACTCAACCCATGCTTCAGGTGGGCGACGACACTCTTGGGTGGCTCAAGATTATGTCCCTAAGCTCGTTATTTACTGCTTTCTTCCTCTCCCTATAGCAAAGGCGGGAAGCTTGGGCCTTGGGTGGGACTGGTTTGAAGCAATGCCCTGTGGGAAGAGTCCTGCCTTCTTTTGAGGTCCACAGACCAAACACAACTCTGGACCAAAAGCAAAGCTGTTTCCTGAGCTTGAATCCCCAGGGGGACACAGTTGAGAGGACAGGGCTGTGACAGTCAGTCATAGGTGGTGACCAGCCTGTGCAAGAAGGCCCATTCCCATTCCTACACGTCCTCTGCTAAACACCCCCAGCCCCTCAGGCCACACCCCTTCCCCTCTCCTTCCTGCCCATCAGCCTGGATTTTTCCAAAACAAAGTGCAACAGAGCACACCATCCATAAACTCCACTGCCCATCACCTCTGTCCAAGGGAAACGGCCATCCTGTGCGGGTGCGTCCTGGGCCTCAAGCCAAAGTCAGGGAAACAGCTCAACAAACAGCGCATTATCCCAGCAGCAGGCCCAGTCACAAGCACGCTGCGGAGCACAGGCCTCCTCCCCAGGGTGGACTGCAGGGCAGCACAGTGGCTGGCCAGGCACTGACCCAGTGGCCAGCCCCTCCCCACCCCTCCCCCTGCTGTCATCCAACCTGGAACAGGTGTCTAGGAGCCTTAAAAGTGGGTCTCCTAGCTGGATACAAGGGAGCACACCTGTAACCCCAGCTGCTACTTGGGAGGCTAAGGCAGAAGGATCTCAAGTTGGAGCCCAGCCTGGACAATTTAGCAAGAACTTGACTCAAAATAAAAAATAAAAATTAAAAAAGAGGATTGGAAATGTAACTCAGTAAGAAAGCCCTGGGTTCAATCTCCAATACCATGAAAATAAATAATAAAAATTTTAAAGGATTGGGATAGGGTTTGGTTATTGAATTCTTGTCTAGCCTTCATGAGGTACCTTACCAGGGTTTAATCTCTAGTGCGTACACACACACACACACACACGCACGCACGCACGCACGCACGCACACACACACACACACACACGCACACACACTGTTCCCTGTCCTCCCCTATAATACCTAAGCCAGCCTGGAATCCACTGGCTTGTACCTCCACACACATGGTTAGCTGGTCTAATTAGCCTCACTATTCCTTCCTTCCATTTCCAGGTGGGACACCGCCACGGCACACGCTGCTGTACAAACACACAGGCCCACTGATCCAGATCAACCACACTCTTTTTAAGCCATGTGTGCTGCCCCGTGTCTATCATCCCAACACTTTGGGAGGCTGAGGCAAGAAGATACCACACTCAAGCCCAGCCTGGACAACTTAGCAATTCAGCGAGACCTTGTCTCAAAATAAAAACTAACAAGGGCTGGGGAGGTAGCAAACGCCCCCCCCCCACATGCACACACACGAAAGCCTTCAGTCTCAGCGGAGCGGCCACCTCCTTCCTGCGCAGGACCAAGATCACACAGGCCCTCGGCAGCAGTGGCTCTCCGCGCTGTCTAACTCATTCTCCCTTCTGTAGCTTTAGTGCCTAGGCTCTGTCCAGCCCAGGCTGATGTTTCAGGGACTTCTAAGATGTGGCTTCAAGAGCTCTAACTACTACCCTGTCCCCTGGTGAAGGGTCAGGAGTCCTTGAGGACACGAAATGCTAGCAGCGTCCCAAGAAGGGAAGGAGTGTCATTACTGGAGCCACTCAAGCCTCTGTTTCCTCATGCATACAGTGTCATAGCATGAGCCATAGAGGTGTCATGAGGCCCACCTCCGAGCCCTTAACCAAAATCGTACAAATTAGTACAAATGGCCAACATTTGTTAAGCACATACTCTATGCTTAAATGGCTTTGCATACATTAATCTTGTTCATCCTCATAGCAGATATACACACACACAAAATTATCATCTCCCTGTGCTTGGGCCCAGAAACATCGCCAGCCTGCACAGGGAGCGCCCCAGTTTACTAGTCTATGCCCATAGGAAGCCCAATACCTTGTACACAGCCTTGAACGCTAGCTTGGGAGGCATCCTCCCTGCTCGTCCTGGATGCCCAGGTGCCCCCAGATTCTGCTCCTTCGTGCGGGCGTGCGGGATGCCCCGGACACAGCGCAGCAGTGTGGTTGCCGGCAGGAGCTGCCTCCGCTCCCAGCACCTCCCTGAGGGGCCCTCCCCACTGTGGGTCAGGCAGCTGTCAGATGATAGGGCCTCGTGCCATCAAAAGCTCCCCCTGTGCCAACCGCCAAAACCACTCCCTGTTCCTCTGGAGACCAGCGGTGACGGTGACGGCAAAGAGGCCAGCACAGCGCACACTGGGGGCGCACTTCTGCGGGGTCTGGTGCAGGGTGGAGAGACAAACAAGCCACAAATTGCCGAGCTGCCTTGGAGCAGGGTCCCTGCCTCTGAAGGCATCTGCACCGCCACTCACACAAGGGAAGAGGGCTGGAGCATCAGCTGGCCTGTCTCCCACCTTCCCGAATCTCTAGCAGCTAAACCGCACGCAAGACTGCATTTCCAACAGCTCCCGCCCTGCTCCCAAGAAGTAATTGCATCTCTTGCAACACCCCCAAGATCCAGTGACCCCAAAAGCCCAGGGTCCTCCTCCTCTGGCCCCATCCCTCCTGCTGCCGTTTAACTGTTTCCTTTACCCCTTCTGAGAGTGTCAGAAGCTCACAGACTAGCCAGCCCTCCCCTCTCCCAGCCCTCCCTGGGATGCAGCCCAAGGTCAAGGCCGAGGCCCAGCTTCCAGTCAATGGGTGGCTCATGGCCTGCCCTTCTGCAGTGCAGGCAAGGAAGCCCCACACGACAAGACAGGGCCTCGCTCCTTGCCATTACCCCAAGACAGGAACCCAGCTCTTCCCTCCAGCACTTACGTCGTCCTCCAGGCTTTTCCTTGAGTTTCCACCCCTCGAGGCTCCTTCTCCCTGAAAAAAAAAAAAAAAAAAAAAATCAATCCAGAGAGGGGCATGGGTTCAGATAGACAGTGAGAGGGCAGCGCTCTTCCACTTGCTGGTGCGTCAGGGCAGAGGGGACAGCGTCCGCCCAGGAGCCGGTCGCCTTCTGTCAGACTTTCCTCTGTTCACAGGAGACCCTCAGAGCTAGACAAACCCTCTCATGACTGCTGCTATGGGAGAGACTATTCCCATTTTGCAGATTAGAAAGTTCAAGCACAGACAGGCTCATGCCTTGCATACAGCTATACAATTAGAACCTCGTGAGCCAGGCATGTATAGCTCAGCAGCAGAGCCCTTACACAGAATGTGTGAAGACCTGTGTTCAGTCTCCTACATGAATTAGGAGAAGAAAGAGGAAGGGGAGAAAAAGGAGGAAGGGGAATGAGGAGGAGGAGGAAGAGACACATCCGGGCATGGTGATACATGCTTGTGATCCTAGTACTCTGGGAGGCTGAGGACCAACAATCACAGTTACAAGCGAAGCCTAGGTAGCTTAGAAATAAGGCAATATCCTATCAAAAAAAAAGGTAGAAGAAGGCGTAAGGATGTAGTAACACACAATAAAAAAAACACACAAACCTTGGCAGAGTCGGAATTTGAACTCAGGTCTGCCAACTCGAAACCCATGACTTCATGTTGTGTGTTTCTTAGTGATGAGCGACATCCTCCCCAGCTAACCTCAATTTCCCCATTGCAGATCACCCACATTCCCCCTTCCTCTTCTGCCCCCCTGAGGAAACTCTCCCTGCTAAGTCAGGCCTGTGAGGCAAGATCCGCTCATTTTTCGCCCTCTACACATTCAATAAAGAAGCCCACGTTTCACCACAGGCCTCTCCCTCTGCTCCTGCCCAGCTCCCCAGTGCCCACGTCTGAGCACACTGATGTCAGATACCCCACTCGCTCTCAGAGTCTCCCACATGCAGGGACTTCCCTCAAGCTCCCCAGACCCAGAAGGAGGCCCTCAGTGCCCAGCTAGCTTCCCTCAGATCCACCCTGCCCAGACCTGGCTGCCCACAGTCACTCACCGTGTCCATTACATTCTTCGGCACATTCTCAGCAGTGATGGGCTGCAGACAAAAGCAGAGAGCAGTGAGACCCTGGGACAAATGTCTGCAGGGTTGGTGGCAGGCACAGGCTCAGGGTGACGCCAACCTAGGGGACTCAGACCTAACCCGGCCAACCCTGAACGTGAGAAGCAGAGTACTGAAAACAGAGCGGGACCCTGTTAGTGCTAGACCCACCCTCTTCTGCACAGGTCCACTGAGGACCTTGATCACCTAAACTGGGACAAGAAACGACTCCTGTGCTGTTCCCGATCTCTCAGGCTGGGCGGCTCCACCTAGACTGCTTATTCACATCCAGAATCCAGAGAAGTGGGGACTGTTATGGTCTCTCGGTGTCACTTTAGAGCTAAGAAGGTAAGTGAGTGACCCAAAAGCACCGATTCTAGTTAGGACAACAGGATTTGAATCCACCTCAGGCCTCACACTTTGCACGAGGCCACGGCAGCTGGGCAGAAGCCTGCCTTGTTGCTCCAGTGGCCTGCCCAGGCCTCCCTCCCATTGCCCTCACAGACCCCAGTCGCCATCCATGAAGCTGTTCCATGAGACCTGGCTCATTTATTGGCAACCAGGCCTTGCCCCACCTTGTAGAGTGGCTTCACTCCGTGCCAACGGGGAGCATTCCCTTGTCCACAAAGCCATCCCCGGCCACCACAGCAGGAGGGAATCTGAGCTCTGGTCAGCCCCTCTCTCTGGTATAGGAAGGGTCTCACTGTGGGAATACACATGGTTTGTTTCCCTATAATTGTGTTATTTACCATTCTGACTCCACCTTCATCTAGCAACATTTTTAGCCACACTAACGGCTGACACACTGTATCATCTTGAGAGGCTGAGAAGTCTAAGGGGCTCAGCAGGAAGCCAGGGTCCTGCATTGCAGCCATCCTGAGGCCGAACAAGAGGCGGGCAGGAGATGGCGCGGAAGGTGGGAGGCCTGCTTACAATATGAGGGAGGAGAAGGGCTCACCCCTGCCTTGGCTCTTGCTT
The DNA here is from genome assembly GCA_004027025.1 of Myocastor coypus. Classification (NCBI taxonomy): domain Eukaryota; kingdom Metazoa; phylum Chordata; class Mammalia; order Rodentia; family Myocastoridae; genus Myocastor; species Myocastor coypus. Next base: position 23,007 of record PVJA010007659.1, read on the forward strand.
TTGCCATCCTCTACCGCCTTGAACTGTGGCCCTTGTGTCACACCACCCTACTTTGGCACCAGCTGATCATGGGCTGAAACCTCCACAGACTGTGAGCTGAATAACCCTTCCCTCCTTTAACCTTAGGCATGGGGCTTTGAATCTCAGCAAAGAAAGTCACTGACGCGTCAACTCAACCTAAAGCTCCCAGTCTCCCCACCAGAGGATAGCTCTGTGGGTCCGAGAAGAAGCCATCTTCTGCCCCTTGCAGCTCAGGCCTCATCCTAGGCCCCAACTATTTTCGTCCTAGAATTCCCACTCATGGGCCACAGGCCACTGGGCAGGAGACACTTGAGCCCTCAGGAAACCCCCCAGACTCTGAGCTCTCCCAACCAGGTCATACCCTTTGCCTCCTGTAATGTGACATGACTCAAGCGGGAGCAGGCCCTGGCCCTGGGGTCCTCCCGCCCCGGCAGCGCTGGCCCACCAGACTCCTCACATCCCCACTCTCTTCTTGTATGGGGCTCTGTTACACTGTCCTGGAGACCACTAACTGTCACGGAGATGGCCCCATTGTGTTCTCTCTGAGCAGCTCTGATCTCCTAGGGAAGACAGGGGCCCCTGGGGCACTGCCCCAGAACAGTATCTGTGCGGAGTTTTCCCAGGAGCAGAGATGTGAACTCAGCCTCCCTCAAGTAGACAGAAATGGGGGGAAGCAGGGAGCCATCTACATGGCCACCCCTGGCCCTGAAGAGCTCCTCTGCTTCCTCTCCACAGAAGGTACCCCAATGGACCAGCTCTCGGCAGAGTGGCTCCACCCACAGGCCCAGCCATTGGCATCCATGCAGGGATCCAGCGACCCAGGCCCCCAGGTAACTAGGGAGGCACAGGCCTGAAAGCCACCTGGAACCACACCTGGACCCCTGCTGCTGAATGGTAGGCTCCAGCAGGCCACATCTTCCTGGCTGCCCTGGCCAGATGGCCTAGAGTGGCTCTGCAGCCACCAAATAGAGAAGAACATGAGTTCCTTACAGAGGCAGGAGGAAGCTCTCAGCCCATGCTGGCAATTGCTATTACTTACCATCCCACCCTCAGGGCACTGCCCCACACAACCCCTGGACACACCCTGACCCTCCAGCCCACCCCCCACACGCCTGGCATGGGGCAGACAAGGGAGTGGGGTCGATACTGGAAACCGCAGGCCTCGCAGAGCAGCAGAACCATCCTCTTCCTGCCAGCGATCCTCTGAGCACCCTCCCCTTTGCCCCTGCCCTCCCCCTGCGAGTTGGAGGCCAGCCACGGGGCCGTACTTGTCAGCAATCAGATGTCTTCAACTTACTGCTCCACATGATTTCTGAAGAGCTAAAAATTTCCAGAGGCCCCTCCCAGCTTCAACACCTGGAGCTGTCCTGCCGTGTTTGCAAACCCGGCCTGGTGTACGCGCTACACCCCACCCTGCCCGGGTTCTCCCAGGACTCAAGCCTTGCTTCTCTTCTTCAACCACTGCCAACCCCAGGGCTCCTGGAAATGCAAGAAGTGTGAGACTGGTTGGAGGAGTCCCCCAGGCCACCCTGACCCAGGCCCTATGGGAGGTGACGGGGGCCACAGGGAAGCTCTGGCTGGGCCACCCACCGCTGCTGCTGCTCCCCTGGGCAGCAGCTCCAGATCTGACCGCTGGCAGAGATCCCCTGGCCTCGACGGTTACCCTGCCTTCCTCTGCAAGCCTGTACACTGACACACACAGTGTCTCCCCACACACACTTTTGACCCCCTCTGATTTATTTTTATCTTCAGAACACGTGGCTCCTCAACATGCTACATATCTCACCTGCACTAAAATATAAACTCCGCCTTCCCCATCCCAGAGCCTAGAAGTGTGCCTGGCACACTACAGGACTCAGTAAATATTCATGGGGTAACACCCTACCTCCACCACCTTCCCTGATACTCAACCCAAACATTCCTTGGCAGCGCCCCGGGGCATTTGGGAGCCCTCGATCTGAAGCTCTTTGCCTCTAGCTTTGCTTCGATTCTGGCCAGAACTCCTCTCGCCCTCACCATACACATACTTGCACTCAACATGCCTGAAGGACACTCAGAGCCCAGCCCTGAGAGAGCCTGAGGCCTCATCTCCTCCCTCCCCTCCTGCAATGAGGTTTCAGGACAAGGCTGGGGTTGGCTCCCAAGGTCCACACCACGCTCTGCGCACTGCTCCTCACCCAGAGTCCCCAAGCAGGGTTGGCAGGCCCATGCCACACTCTTCACTCTGTCCCTCAGAGTCCCCAAGCAGAGTTGACAGGAGGCATCTCCAGGTCAGCTGCAGAGGGTAAGGGAGGTAAAGCCCGAAGAACACCCCCTCCTTTGGGCCCCTCCCTGTCCATTCCCAGGACCAAGCCTGCAGTGTAAAGACTCAGGCTTTGCCGGCCCCACTAGGGTCTTCACAAGCCAGGAAGGCCCACCCAGAATCCAGCTGGATTAGAAACTAGGAGTTAGACCTAGCGCTGCTTCAAAGCCAAGCCCTGCCAGGTGCCCTGGCATGCACCTGAGCAACTTAGTAAGACCATGTCTCCATTTGTTTTATTTTTTTTTTTCTTGTTTCAGAACTTTTGTTTGTTTGTTTGTGTATTTTTATGGCCGGCTCAGCCTGCCCTGAGGGCAGGGCTGGCGCAGCATATGGTGCCAGGGATCAAACCGTGGTCCCTGCAGCCACCTGCAGGCGCTTTAGACCACTGAGCCATCTTGCCAGGCCCCTCTCCATTTGTTTTAAAAGAAAGGTCTGGGGATGCAGTTCTGTGGTAGAGCCCCTGCCTGGCATGCCCCAAGTCCTGGGTTCCAGCCCTAGCACTCCGATGTCCTTTCAGGGCCTCGAATCCAGGAGTATGGAGCAGGGTGGAACCAGGGCAGGAAGCTCATGGACCACAGACCCTAACCGATCTTCTAAGTGTGCATCCCCAACTCGAACCTCTCAGCTGAAGGGGCCCTACTTGCCTCCAGATACCCCTAGCCCTGCTTGGGAGATGCCAAAACTGCAACTATGCAGGAAGTGTTACAGATCTCCTAACAGAGCACCAGGCGCTTTGCTTTCCTGATCACCAAACCTCATGACCCCTGATGTGGGCAAGCACTGTCTCATTTACAGTATAGCAAACTGGGTCCAGGACCCACCCAAGAGCTCTGGGCCTGAGCTCCGCCCCTTCTCCTGGCCCCTGCTCTCTCAGCTCCCTGGGCCCATCTTCCTCGGGCTCTCTTCCTCTGTACCAACCGCCCTCCCGCTAGGGAGCCACTCTCTGAGCATCAGCTGAGCGCCTCCCTCATTTCAGGTCCCCTCAGGAAGGCGCTTCATGGCTACACTTCCATAGGAAGAACAGGAAACAGGCCACGGAGAGGCTGAGATCAGACTACAGAGAGAACTTCCTGAGTGCGAGGCGCTGTGACCCACAGGGTGGATAAGGGAAACTGCACATCCTTTCTTCATGTCTTTTTCAAAAAAAAAAAAAAAAAAAAAGGCATGCCCTCTCCACACACGCCCATTGAGTAGAACTGGGAAGGGCCCCGTGTTAGAAGCCTGGAGGTGTCTGGGATGACTGCCTGGAGACTCACAGCAGGACACCTTGGTGGCCTGCAGGGAGGGTGGGCTGGGAAAAAAATGTATTTGTGGGTTGTTGTTTTGAAGGAAGGAAAGGGGGGGGATGCCGCAGGCCTGAGGCCGGGTGGGGGGCAGGGGACACAGAATGCGGACTCAGCCTCCGAGGAACATTCCGTCCAAATTCCTCACCCCGCTTCCACCCTGCCAGCTCTCCCTTCTCTTGTCCCCAGGGAGGCCTGGAATCCAGGCAGGTTTGGGGGCCAAAATGACCCCGTGACATCACATGTCTTGCCATGGCAATGAACTGTGAGGTCACTAATCAGGAGGGCACGGAGCTGAAAGCAGGTGGGTGGGCGGGCGGGCGAGGGGCTGACCTGGCCCAGGACCCAGGATCCAGAGAAAGTTATTCCAGGCTTGGCTGTTCCAAAAATAGAACCCTAAGCAGAAGAAGGGAGGGTCCAAAAGCAGATGGGGAGGGAGGGGCACAGAGCAGGGGTGTGGCAGGTGGCTGGGGAGGTGCAGTGTGGAGGCTGTGAGGGCCGATGAGCACCAGCAGCAGAGAAGGGGACACTTCCCAGCACCCTGGTCCTCCCACAGAGGAGCATCGCTTGACAGTCACTGGGGGACACACAGGGCCTCTTTCAGCAAGTGCAGATGCAGGGCTTTTGGAGAGGGCAGTCGTCCACTGCAAGCCCAGGCCTGCGCCCTGAAAGCCTTGCTGTGCCTGGACAACGTGGGAGCCTCTACAGGTGGCGTCAGCGAACCCAGGGCTGACCAGAGGGGGCAGCACAGGCAGGCGGGGGGCCGGGCAAGGTGGCAGGGCATCGAACACCGAAGGCCTAGCCAAAGCTGCTTCAGAGCCATGTGCTGTCCCCAGGCAGGCTGAGGCCACTGGAGGAAAACAGCAGGCTCGCTGTGATTAAGTGGAAAGTTATGCCTGACTCCCTGCACCCTCAGGGGAGGACCTAGGCAGGCCCACTCCTGCCCTCAGCCCTCCCGCAGTGCACCCCAAGGGGCCCAGCACCCGAATCCTAGCTGAGGCCTGGCAGCCCTGGACACTCTCGCTCTCACTGGCGGCAAGCCAGGCTGGAATATTTCACACTCCCTCTCGCCAGCGCCCCCAGATACAGCGCTTCTCCTCCTGCTATTGGCCGGGCAATGCACAGCTGTGCCTGCCGTGGCCCTTCCTCCACACCCCCTGGGCCATCCTTGCCTACCACCTCCACAGCCCCAGCTGGGCAACGGCACCAGCCTGGCCTGGCTGCAGCGCTGGGCCACTCCTCCCTAGGAGGCCGTCCTACCGCTGGCAATGGGCTCCCGGCTCTCAAACGCTGCTTTGGGTCACTTCCCCACTCAAGGACCTATAATGGCCCTTAGTGCCTAGCACATCAAGTTCAAGTTCCCCGGAGTGGCTTAGGACTCCTCCGTGTGAGCCGGCCCCAACTGTCGGGTGGCAGACTCCACCACAGCCTTCTTCTCCAGCCTCTGCCGCAAGCGCTGCAGCCACCGCGCTCCATGCCGCCACTCCTGAACTCGTCCTTCCTCCACCTGCCCCTGCTAGGCCACCAAGCTGACCCAAGTCACTCTCCCTCCAGCAGGAGCAGCCCAGTTAAAATCACTCCACAGATTTGCCCTGCCTTTTGTGGGCTCGGCTTCAGCCTGCCACCTGCTGAAATGTCCTTACTCCTCCTCCTCCCCTCCTCTCTCAAACCAGCCTGCAGCAGGGGCCAGACTTGCCCAATCACCTCAGCATAAGCAGATGGCTTTTGCCCCACACCCCAAGCTCAGCACTGCCTCTGGGTAGACCTCAACATTAGATGCCAATTCATTCTCTCTCTCCCCGCCCCCGGCTCCCCACTGAACATGAGGATACCCGAGAGTAGGGTCCTGCACCCTTCTTGTGCCCATCTCAAGTACATTCCAAGAGGCTCTGGCCCCAGCCTAAAAGGAGGACCTGAGCCAGCCTGAGGACTCCACTCAGGCAGAGCCAGGAGGCAATCTCTCTTCCATTCTTCCATCAACCCAACAGGGGTCAGCATTGAAGAGGGCTCCAGAGGTAGAACACAGATCCCACCTCAAGAGAGCCTCTAGGGGCATTTTCAATGTTGGGAAGCCCCCCTCTTCACATCCAAACTCGAGTACTTCAAAGCACCTGCTAGGGTCCGTTCCAGAGCACAGAAGGAAAGCAGCCCATTCGTGTGCAGGGTGTTCTAGCTCCCACTGTGCACCTGCCTCCCACGTTCCCTGGACTGAAACAGCCCTCGGGGCTGTACAAACTGGGGTGCTCAACCTGCCTCCCACGCCAGGATTCCTCTGCAAATGCAGTCAGTCACTGTCCCCCTTTGCAAGTCAGCCTCTGAGCAGGCAGGGCTCTTGGCAGGGCTCCACGTTCCAGGATTTCCCAAAGACAGCCACCTGCAGCCCACTCTGTGCTGTGGGACCAGGCTGCCACTCCAGAGCAAATGCTTGGCCACATCCTTGGTGGACAGTGAGCCATAGCGCTGGGTGGGTTGTCCATGCACAGGTTCTGGTACCTGCCTTCTCCCATGAGACTGCGCAGTACCTCTAGCCCCAGACCCAACACAGAGGGAGCTTAGGAATGGCATTTTAAGATCTCAAGGCGTGTTTATTTTCCAGCATGTGCAGCTGTTATGTTCAGGAGATACTCATGATAGTTAAACAGGCCTTCTTCCAAATCCCAAGCCCAATGGGTATCAAAAATGCTAGCTGTTTAGAAAGAGGGAACCCAGAAACTTGCACCCAGCAGCTCTGAGTATTTCCATCAGGAAAGCAAGCACGGGGTTCCCAGAGGGAGACAGAGCTGGGATACAATCATGGTCCAGTCCTTTCACTGTCAGCCAGGTGACAACTACGTATGAGTCGCCTAGCTCTCCCGAGCCCACTGGCCACCCTGCGCTACAAGGGGCTCTTGCTCCCCAGCACGGATTCGGGCCTGTCCTGGGGATTCCCAAGGTCCCACAGAAAGCTGCGGGTGCTAGGCAAGTGACAGTGACATTTGGCATCAGTATCTGTGGTTCAGAGGGTGCATTGTGGTACCAGACCACTGAGCTGAGAGTTCACTCTCCCTTTTAATAGCTCTGTGTCTTTTGACCTCAGTTCCTCTTTGGGAATAAAGGATAGAATCGCTTCTTTGTTGTCAGGGGAGGGAGGGGAGGGAAATGGAATGAAAGAAGGAACCGTGTTATGTGTTACACGTGATGTGTGTGTGCCAACTTCACACAAGGTGTGCAAATATTATGTACTACAAATATGTACTGGTAAAACAACACTTATTTTTTTAAATCTTGCAATAAAATTCTATTAAAAGGCTAGTGCTTTACTGTTACTATTATAGTACCCCCCACCTATGTGGAGAATTCCAAGACCCCTCAAAGGTCCTTAAAGCCAGATAGCACAGAACCCTATACATACACCGAGGACTCTTACCTTTTCACTTAAAGGGAGCATTTCAGGCTTCCCTTAGGTATAACCAAATTGTCAGCAATGATACTTGTGTGCTTTGTGTTGTTTCTAAGTAAAGTGAGAGCCGCTGAACAGGGCCATGACACCCCAACAGCCCATCTGATATTTGAGATGCCTACCAAGTGACTAGCGGGCAGATAGCTTATACAGTGGGGATCCTCTGTGGGATAGAATTGACTCATGCCCCTGGCAGGACAGAGCCAGGCATCAGGAGAGCGCACTTTGCCCCTCAGAAAGGCATATACTTTAAAACTTATTAATTGTTTACTTCTGGGATATTCCATTTAATATGTTCAGACTTGGGCTGACTTTGAGCATCTAAAACCAAAAAAGGTGAAATCCCAGGCCAGGGGAGTGGAGGGGCAGGCTGCTGGATTTCTGCTGTAGGTGAAAACACCATCCCCCGTGCCCCACAGCCCCCGCCATGCCAACCCCCCTAGCCTCCAAGTCATTCCACAAGGACACTCTGAGCCCCTTGCCACGGGCTGTGCCAGGGGAAGCAGCCTGCACAGGGAATCACCCCCATCTAGGTGGTCTCGGTGCCCTCCTGTGTGTGCCTGGGGCCTGGGCATCCGGGTGACCTTGGTAGCCACACCATTTGGCCATCATCTATGGGAAATTACTTTGACTCTTATTTTTCAGAAATTGAAAAAAGCTGCTTCAGCTCTTTCCAAGGATCAGGAGAGTTCACGTCAAACAAGGCCTCCTGTGCCCTACCCCACTGTGGACCCCCCAGGAGGGGGCAACTCCAGGATCTTTTTACCCAAGCCTTTGGGCAACAAGTGTTCAGTAAATCGAAAACATGGGTTGAAGATTAAGCCACTTCTCCCTGGCTGGCCTGGGCACTGACTGGAAAGCGTGTTGGGCCAGCAATGCCAGAAGCTGAACTGAAATCTTGGGTGTAGACAGAAGGGACCCTCCTCCAGGGGTGATATGTAGACAAGATCAGGGAGAAGGGCAGAGAAGGGGCTGGAGCCAACCTGAGTCAGGGAGAACACTGGACAGACAAACACACAGACAGAAACACCATTTGCAGGAACAGGAGGGGGTGGGGAGGCCGGGGACCAGCCCTGCAGAGGCTGAAGGGCAGGCTGCGAATGGAAGAGGAAGGAAAAATACAAACCCACCCTTTCCTCCCTCTTGTGAACCTGTTCAAAGCACTTGGCGGTGAGGAAACAGGTGCTGAGTGCTCTCAGGGGAAGCCAGACTTTCTCCTGGTTTCCCCTGGACCACTTTCCCACTCCCAGGGACAGAAATTGGGCTTCCAGCTAAGGCAGCTGCCCTGCCTCGGACCCCCACCCATAGATCTCACAGTCACCCCACCCGGCAGGCAGGAACACAGCCACAGAGGTCCCAGACACCTGTGCCAGACACCTGCCAGCATGTAAAGCACCTACTATGTGCAGGACAGTGGAGCTCAGCAACAAACCAGATAAAAGTCTCCTGGTGGTGTAGGCAGAGCCCCCTTAAACAAAATAAACAGACAAAAGTAAAATGCACAACACTCCCCGACTCCCAAGATCAAGAAGCAGGGAAGGGGTGGGAAATGCTAGCACTTGAGCAAAGAGCTGAGGGAGGGAAAGGACCAGCAGGAAGAGCACTGCAGGCAAAGGGAAACAGCAAGTGCAAGGGTCCTGAGGCAGCATCGCGCAGGGTCTGTTCAAGAACCAGCGTGGCAGAAGGGACAGCACCTCTTGAAGTGAGGCGAGAGGGAAGCTGTCATGTAAGCTGCAGAGGCCAAGGGAAGGGCCTGGGAGGCTTCTGCTCTGAGACCAAATTCACACTAAGTGGATCAACTCTCTGGCCTGATTCTCCTGACCTCTACCAGGAAAGTACTATGACAACTCAACTACCACGTTGAAGAAGGGAAGCTGAGGGTCAGAGGTTAAGGGACTCTGGGGGCACACACCTGAACTTAGGGAGCAGGGGAGCAGCAACTGGGACATCAGAGACCCAGAGGGAAGGAGCAGAAATCCCAGGCTCTTAACTCTGCTGGGAGGCGGCTTGTCACTCAGGCAGGGGAGTCCTAGGAGGACAACCCAGCTGTCTCTGCCACTTTGCCCCTGGGGGCTGCTCCAACCTCCTGGAAGGTCGAGCCCCCCTCGGCAAATGGGGCAGATTCCAAGAGTCCTTTCTGGAACCTGACTACCATCCTCCATCCGGAATGCCAAGCTGTCCCCTTCTGTCTCAACCCTTGACCGTGCCTGCTGTAAACAAAGCTCACAAGCTCCCAGTGGAAAGGCATCGGGCCTCTGCCCGGGTCCTACAATCCTGGACCCTCGGCCTCCCCACCTAGCCAAGGACATTCTGTTCTCAGCCACAGGGTGATAGCTCAGCTAGAATATGGGAGACATGTTCATCCTTCTCCAACCTGCCCCCACCCTCCTCGGGCTCCCACAGTATCCCTCTGATCCCAGTGACATTTCTCTGGCACTGCCAAACCCAGGCTGTCCTGGCCCCTCCCCCATGGCGCCTGCCCTAAGCCCTACTGTTGTCAGATGACCAAGGACCCAGGCTCTGGTCTCCAAGTGTGTGGCTAACAATCTACATCTGGAGTATACATCTGGGCAGCTGACACTCTGAGGGTCTGACCCTTCAGAGCCAGGGAGGAGGGGTCCCTCCAGAGAAGGTAAACACCTGGCCCCTGGCATAGAGAACAGCAACGCTGCCCAGGCCACCAGGCGCCTGAGAGCCCAAGAAGAGCCATGACCTTGATTTCATTTGCCACCACCCTGAACAGGAGGAGAAGGCAGAGAATACGTCTCTGCACTGAGATCTCATCCAGTCTTCCCTCGGACAGAAAGGCCACTGAGGTCCAGAAAGAAAGAGTGGAGCAGCCCATCTCCCCACACTGAGAGGATACTGGAGCAAGTGGCCTGCCCATGCCACTGGCGTGTGGATGAAGCAGGTGACCATGTGGAGGTGTGTGGGATCACTGTGTCCCACGCCAGCTCCCCCAACAGTGGCACTGTACAGGTACTCTGCACCAGCCCACAGCATTGTGCCCGCACGATGCCCCTCTGACATACCTACACACACGAGCTACACAGGTGCACACCCCTTCCTTCTCCTTCGGCCTGCAGAGGCCCTCCTGCCTTGAGCAAGGACGGTGAGAGGGAGCAGAAGGTCAAGCAGCAGCTCTGTCAGCACCCCTCCAGCCCAGCTGGGACCAGTCTGGAGCAGGGCGTGCACCACAGCTCACACTACCAGGGTCCCTGCTCCTGTCCAGGCTCCTCTGGAAGTTTAATGGGGGGGTTCATCATGGTCACAGCTAAGAGCTCAGGGCCAGAACAGTGGCCCCTTCTATGTGGATAGATGGCCTGGTGGATGGACTCCCTGGAGGCAAGAGCTCTTGACCCCTTACCAAGCAGGTGGAAGGGGACACCACAGTACTGCTGGTCCTCTATGCCCTGGGGCCACAGGCACCTGGCCAGGCCTGGACACACACAGAATTCCCTTTTATGGGTTCTTCCAAGTACTCAAAGTCTCACGATTGGAAAGAGCAGCCCTGCATCTCGTCAGAGAGGACCTCATGACTCATTTCCTCCCCATCCAGCTTCAGCCTGGGGCTGTCGACCCTCCTTCTCCGCCCCAGCTAATTGCCCAGCACACATGGGTCCAAAGTCAGCAGCAGCTGTGGAGCCACGGGGGGGGGGGGGGGGGGGGGGGGGGGGGGGGTGGTGGCAGGGAAAGAGACCAGCTGTCACTCACCACCAGTTCATGGCTGGATGGAGGAACGCAGGGGGCAGCCACCTGTGGGAGGAGCAGAGAAACGGCAGGTTAGCACCTCCTGTGAGCACAGACAGGGCCTCCTGGCACCACTGCCAGGGCCACTGGCTCCAGGCAAGAGATCCCTTCCCTGGAGACACAGGTGAGCTTTCCCAGGAAGCTACAGCCAATGCAGAGCAAGTCCTAGGAAGCAATGCGTGGGCAGAGGGGACATAGACTGGCCGCCACAAAGTGCACATCACAATTAAAACGCTGCAGAAAGCCACAGAAGCTGAGGCGCGACACACCACCATTTTAGTAACATTGGGCTACGGGAGTAACAATAAGGATTTCTTTCTCTTTGTTTTTGGAATTTTCAACAATATGATAAGAGGAATTTACAGTGTTTGCAACCTGTGATTAAGGCCTCTAGGAAAGGTAAAGTCACCCCCTGTGGTCTCCCAACACCAAGGTGAAGGCTCCTGCTGGCCTGCAGGCAACCGTGGAAGGCTTTCAGGGGCAACAGCACCCACTGTGGAAGAGCAATGACTTCTTTCTTTTTCTTTTTCTTTTTTCTCCTGTGCTGGAGACAAAATCCAGGATCTCCCACACAGCCGGCAAACCTCTATCCATTTCACCCTCATCATCTTCCTCTCCAGTCCAGAGAAGAACAGGGCAGCTTGGCCTCCATACAGGGAAGAAGGCCAGAGCGAGGTGGAGGGGGGCCTCCTTGGCGGCTTGGACTCAGCTCCCTCAGATAACACACACACACACCCCCAGGCCACAGTGCCAAACGTCACCCTGACAATTAGCAGGGGCATTTATCAGAGACGCCATGTGCTCCTTTTTTCTAGCTGGAATACATTTTTCTTGGAGCTCAATATGCAACCTTGGCTCCAGTTCCTAACCCGAACATCAGGCAGGGGGCCCACAGAAGGGACAGAGCCAGAGGCTCTCACTCAGGCATGGGGTGTTTGGGCACAAGGTGCAGGTGGCCAGAAAGGGGCCACTGCCTCCCCAGACAGTCGGCAACCCTCCATGCCTGCTGCCACAGGCAGGACGATCCCAAAGCCCACAGCCCTCGGTGCTAGCTGTCCCAGAGAGGGCCAATGCCGTACTCCCATCAGCCCAAGGAGATTCCCAGGCTTGACCCACCAGCCCTGAGGAGGACATCCGTGTGAGCCTCAAGCTCTGTGGGACAAAATTATCAAGAGTGAGTGTCCCTGGGACCTGAAGCTCACATCACAGCCAGTGAGCTCCCCAGCAGGAAGTCTTATCTTTTGATAGGGTCTCAGGCTCTACATTACCCAGGCTTGGCTTCACTTTGCAATCCTCCTATTTCAGCCTCCAGGAGTGAAGGAGTTTCAGACATGCCAGACCAAACTCAGCTCAGACATGAATTTTAATGTTGAATTTTACTCAATAGCTCTTTGGGAAAAAAGGGGGGATCCGGTGGGGGCAGACAATACTGAACCCTAATTGGATCTATACCCCATGGCAGGCACTGCCATAAATGTTTTCTCCTCTTAACTCGTCGAGCTGTTCGATAATCCCATAAGGGAGCTACTGTTCCTAGTGGAGGTGTGTTGGGCTCAGAGAGGGAAAGCAGCTCTCCCAAAGTCACACAGCTGGTAAGTGGCTGTGATTTGAACCCAGGCAGACTGATTCCCAAGATGCAATATGAAGAGGAGTTTATCACTAATAGCTCCACCTGCAGAAGAATGAGGAAACAAGTAGGGAGCTTGCACCCAGAAGCCTGGGGCCCCAGCACACCCAAGCATAGGATTAGGAGTGACCCTCTGAGAAAGTATCTGCAGCGACAGTGCCCCAGCGAGGGGCAGAAGAGACAGAGGGAATAAGGAAAGCTCCCTGCGGTCTGCAGGGCTCAGGGCCAAACAAGGAGCAGGACCCTGTGTAGAAACCAAGTGACATGGGGGAGGAGGGCCACAGCTGCCAGACCTAGGGCTACACAGGTGGTGCCCGGTCTCCATCAGAGTCAGGGATGTGGGGAACATGAACCCATCCTGAGTGCGGCAGAAATGACGGCATTCCCTGCGACGAGTGGAGGGTCTCCCAGGCCCTCCCTGAAGCAGCCTGGACAAGGTGGCCCAGGGGTCCTGCCCAGGACCCAGCCACACGGCAGCCATCACAGCATGAGGAAGGCCTGCTGCCCAGAGTCCCGTGGTCCTCCGCCCACGGTTGTGCATTCCAGGCCGGCCTCCGGCCCACGGACTTTGTTGTGTGTTGTGGCGTTTCTCCTCTCACTCTCTCTTTTCCTAAAGCAGAGAAATGCTTCCTTAAAAGGCTCTCTCCTTCCCTCCGGCACGCTGGCCCCTGGCCACCCTCGCAGGAGACTGGATAAGCCAGGGAGTGCCAGAGCCCCTGCCACTCTGCAGCTTGTGTCCCACGGTCCCACACACCTGGCACCGCAGCAGCTACTCTGTTGATCCCTGGAAACCCATGCTGGGAAGCCTCAACCCACAGAGTGGCAGCCCCTGGAGTGTCCCTGCTGCCCTTGGTACCAGCCCTGCCATCCGTCTACCTCAAGGACTGGTGGCACTGGATCCCAGGGCTCAGCTAGGCCTCTCCCCTGACATACTTCAAATAGCCTTCTAGACATCAGGCACTGACAGGGACTTGTGCACCAACCCTGGGCCCCCAGTGCCTAAAGTGACAGCAGCAATATCCCATGTGATAACACTGCCCTACTACTTTGGACTCAGTTCTTACAACCCTGAACATTATTACTAGCACCCCCATTTTATAGGTGAGGAGACTGAGGCACAGAGAAGTTCAGGCACTGGCCAAAAGTGAGTAGAATGCAGTCCGGCAGCCAGGCTCCAAACACTGTGCCCTCCATGCCAGGTTGACCTCCTGCAAACACTCTCACTGCGGAGATGTCACGGACAGTTGCGGACTGCTTGGCAGTGCGTGTGTGTCTGCACCCAGAGTCAGGTTCATACTCACCCTGGCTTAGCTGTTACTTAATATCAACCATTTCCTGCGACTCATTCGATGCCACAGCTTCTACCTCACAGATGGAGAAACTGAGGCATGGAAGGCTTTGTGCCTTGCCCAGTACTGCAGTGGAGCAGCATGGTCCTGGAGCCGCTGCAGTGGAAGATGAGTGGACAGCTGAAGATCAGGGTGTCCACAGGATTGGGCCGGGACCCACGCCTGACATTCCTCAGCACCCACTCACTAGTGCTTTCTCAACTTCAGAGGTCCCAGAGGACAGGGACCATGACAGGAGAGTGGCATCCAGCATGGGCAGGAAGTGCTTCACCTCCCCTGGCTCCTGCGCTATCCCCACTGTCCAGGACCCAAAGCCACACACAAAACCTGAGCTTCTCTCGGTACCCCTGACAACCAGCTCTGTTCTCTTTGGAGCCTTTGCCTGTGCTCTGCCTCCCGCCTCCATGGCCTTCCCTCCAGTGGTCTATGTGGCTTTGTCCTTCCCATCCCTTCTGGCTTTGACTCAAATGCCACTGCCCTAGAGAGACTTCACTGGCTCCTTAAGTGACACACATGTGTGTCAGAGTCCCTTCCTGGTTCTCATCTCGGCCTAAAAAGTCTAAACTTACAATCCTAAAACACGTTATTGGAATTCCACTAAGTTAATTCCAATCTACAACTCCCAGCATAACCCACGGCGATAACAGAGACACTAAGATAGATAGATAGATAGATAGATACATACATACATACATACATACATATATACAACGGGATACATACATACATACATATATACATACATACAACGGGGAGCCAAGGGGCCCTAAGACCAGCTATGAAGATGGCTTTCCAGAACCAAGAGAGTGACCCAGGGCTGTACTCCAGTTTTATTTATTGGAGAAGAAGAGTAGCTTGCAAAAGGGAATTGTGGGATGAAGGTGAGCATTGAAGGGAATTGTGGGAAGAAGGTGAGCACTGTGAGTTGGGCTAGGTAGGAGGCCTGTACTCACCTCCACCATATTCAGAGAGGATATGCAAAGGAAGTAATTTGTATTATGCTATTGAGATAGTATCTAATATTTTGGGGGTCTGATGCTTCAGCTCTGATGTATAATCTTTCAAGCCCCAGCAAGTCATAGCCTCTATCTCAAGGCTCGATTACAGCTGACACCGTGGAGCGTTGGCTCTTCGTCCTGTCATCAGGGAAACGCGTGTGCCATCTTCAAAAATTACCACCAGCACCTCCACTAGACCAATATACACTGCTTAAGGCCAATTGAAAGGATAATGAGAAGTCCTAGCCAGCTCTGTACATTTCAATATGAGGAAATAGGGTCAGGCTCAGTCAAAATGGAGACAGTCATTTTTCTTTCAAGGAGAGCTGCTCAGGCAGTCCTCCACACATGTGTGCGCACATACGTACACATTTCTCTCTCCTGCATCCATACCTCTTCCTTCATCGACCTGATTACAACTGTCGACACAATGTATCAACCACCACAGCTTCCTTCCAATAGTTCGTCTCTTCCTCTGCAAACTGAGGAAGCAGGCCATGCTTGCCACACAAGCTGCAGAACAGAGCTCAAATGCAGCAGGCGCATGCAATGCTCAGTGAAAGGGAGTGACATGAGGCCCAGGACATGTGATGCCTATGGCAACTGGTAGCACAGCTCTCGGCTGTGTACCTGCTGTGCCCCGGGCCTTGGGCTAACCCTGTCCCATGCCTGGCCTCTCCAAGACCCCCATGATGCAGCCAGCTCCATTGCTCCCATCTCCCAGAAGAAGGAACTCATGCTCCAACCAGAGTAGAAAAGCTGAAATCTTGCTCTCTGGTCTCCACACCCTGCTCTTTGCAGGGCGAGCAAAACCCCAACCCCTGCCTAGCACCACCCCATCACTACTCTGCAAGTAGCAGGACCTGGGCCCTGAGCAAGAACCCAGCCTGCTCTGGGTCCCCAGGTAAGACCTAAGGTCTCAGCTTTTGGTACATTAAACTCTTAGACTCCTAAGCTTAACAGCTCTATGAGGAGTCCCCACACCTTTACCCAAGCCTCCCATACCACAGGCCTGGGCAGGACAGCTCTGCCTACATCCAAAACCAGAGCCTCCATGTGAGACACCAGCATGTCACACAAGCCTCGGTGTGTAACACCAGCAGGTCACACAAGCCTCAGTGGAAATGTTCCCTCTGTCCTATCTCTGCAAGTCTCTCTTTCTTAGTGTGGCAAAATGTACAGAACATAAAAATTAACCGGTGTAACCATTTCTAAGTGTGTGACTCAGTGTCACTGAGTGCTTTCACCATGACAGTGATATACGTCCAAACAAACGCCACATCCACTCCACCATGCAACACCTTATTCCTCTCCCATACCCTGGGAGTTTTCTTTCTTTCTTTTTTTTTTTTTTTTTTTTTTTGTCTTTTTGAGACAGGGTCTCACTGTGCAGTTGAGGCTGGCCTTGAGCTCACTTTTGTAGCCCAGGCTGGTCTCGAACTTGCACCGATCCTCCTGCCTCAGCCTCCCGAGTACTGGGATTACAGGCGTGCACCACCACGCCCAGCTCCCTGGGAGTTTTCTAACGTACTCTCTTCTCTATGAATCTGCCTGCCTCCAGTACTATGGGTTCTGTCTAGATGTCTCTCCCCACTGCTCCCTCTCCAAAGCCTCCTGGTCACAGGCAGGACTTTTCGGAGGTGGCAGGTGGATCTAGGGTGTGTGAAGCTGGTGCCAAGGACAGGATGCTGGGAGATGCGCAGTGAGATGGCAGGATTAAAGGTGTGAGCGCTACCTGCTCTAAAGGTATGCAGCCTGGATAAAATAGGAGACAGAGCTGTGGGCTTTCTCTTGTTGCTTATCTCTTGCTTTGGCTGTCTTCTGCCAGAAATCAGTTTTCCCCCATGTGAGGCCCCTGTGCCACGCCACCATGCCTTGAAGTCAAGTGACAATGACTGAGACCTCTACAAACTGTGAAGCGAAATAACCTTCTCCTCCTTTCACCTTGGGTGTCAGGTATTGTGACCCAGCAACGAGAAAAGTAAGGCACCCAGGTACCTCGCTGTCACCTATGTGGGGAACAGGCTTTGGGGTTTATTTTCGTGCTTGCTTTTTAGTTATGTTTTTTTGTTTGTTTGTTTGTTTGTTTAATAGTTCCCATTTCAAAACTCCCTTCCCAAAGCAAGTCAAAGACTCCAGGACTTCGGTTCCCCAGGGAAAATCATAGAATTCTAATCTCCTGTGCTGGGTGGGGCTGGCCATTAAGGAGCTCTCCAACCTACCCTGGTCAGGTAGGAGGTCACAGGACTGCCTCATTCCCAGGGGGTCCTGTTCACACACCCTGGAGGAGGAATGCTGTAGACAGGCCAAGAATCTGCACAGACAGGCCCTGCTGGGCGCGCACGTGCGTACCCACTCCGCTGTCAGCAGTCACGCCTGCACCTGCGCAGCACGGTCTCTGCGAAATCCCAAGAGGGCGGGGCTCCTGCAGGCTCACAGCGGGCAGCACCCCGGGGGCGCTTGGAAGCCCCGAACCTCTTCTCCCATACTACAGCCCCTGCATCTCTTCCTCCTTGTGGTTGGTACCAATTCTTCAAGATAAACTGGTAAACATGAAACTGGTGTTTTCCTTATGGAGTTTGACAAGCCGCTTGAGCGAACGAATCCAACCCAAGAAGGGCTTTCGGAATCACAATTTACAGCCACTGGCACAGCTAAGACCACCTGAGGCCTGCAACTGGTACCCAACAGAAGGTCTTGGGACAGAAGGCCCCACCTGTAGAATCTGACGCTACTAACAGACAGTGTCAGAACCAGACTGAAGAGAGGACGCCCTGAGGTGTCCGCTGCTTGTTTGCTGGGAGAGAGAAAGCCCCAGATTTGGCCACAGAAGCGGTCTGTGTTGATTATGGTATGAAAACCAAAGAAAAAACACGGCATGTTTTTTCCTGACTGCCATACTCATAAGAAGGAATCATATACATAGTGGTTTGTGCCTGCGATTCCAGCACTTGGGAGGCTGAGGCAGGAGGATTGCTGTGAGGTTGAAGCTAGCCTGGACTACATTGTGAATTTATAGCCAATCTGAACCTTGGCTCAAAAAAATAAAAAGAATCATACAAATAAGTGCCCTTCTGTGCCTGACTTAATTCACATAATGTTAGGAGCTGAATTACACACACACACACACACACACATCAAAGTCATGTTGAAGGCTTAACCCCCAGCACTGCAGAATGAGGTGTTGCATTTGCATACAGGGTCTTTAAAGTGGTTATTACGTTAAACAAGGGTGGGCTGGTGATATAGCTCAATGATCTAAAGCACCTGCTTAGGTAAGCTTAGGTAGGCATAGGGGACTGCAGTTTGATCCCTGGCACCACATGCTGTGCCAGCCCCACCCTCAGGGAGGGCTGAGCCAGCCAAAAAAGAAAGTTAAACAAGGGTTCAAATCCAGTACAACTGATGTCCTTCTGAGAGGAGATTCAGGTTAGGCTTTGTGACACAAGCCTGTAATCTCAGCACTCTGGGAGACTGAGGCCAGAGAATCAAAAGTTGGGGCTCAGCCTGAAAAGCCCAGTGACTTTATCCTGGCTTACAAAAGAAGAAGAGAGGATTAGGACTCAGACAGGCTCAGATAGGAGAGTGCATAGAAGCACAAGACAGCACCTCCCAGCCAAGGAGGGTGCTCTCAGGGCACACCAAGCTTGCTGACGCCTTCGTCTCAGACTCCCAACCTGCAGAGCTGCAAGAGGGCAGCTTCTGGCAGTGAACGCACCCTGTGTGGACTTCTGCATGGCGGCCCAAGCTGACTCAGACACTGAGCAGTATTTCAAGAGTCATTCATGCCATAGAGTATGTATCCAAATCCCCTTCCTGTTTAAGGCTGAAAACTCCTCGGTGCGTGCACAGCACGCTGCCTTGATGCGCTCACCAGTCCGTGGACACAGCTTGTTCCCAGTGGCGATCTTGCTGACACACGACTCGCATCCCTTGCCAAGTGCCCACATCAAAACATGTGCGGAAGGGAGGGAGGGATGTGGGTGTGCAGAGTACCTGCCATGGGTCATGAGCCGAGGGCCGCATGACCTTATTTCTCTCTCAGTATGGAGGGTTTGAACCCAGAGCCTTTGCACTAAGCTATGCCCTCAGTCCTTGTTTTACTTCCAAAACAGGGTCCTGCTGAATCACTAAATTGCCCAGAGGCCTCCAATATGCCTTCCTCTTGCCTCGGCCGCCCAGAGTACTAGGATCACATGTACATGCCTCCCCATCCAGCTTGTATATATTATTCTATTTCATTTTCTAGGTAAATTTTTGAAATAAATAGGCTCAGAGAAGTTAAGCAACTTGTCCAGAATCTATCAGCAAGTAGGCACTGAGGGGCAGAAGTGGCCGCAGCAGCTGCTAAGACTCCTGCGTGCCAAGCTCTGAACAGAGCCCTCCTGAATGTCGCCCTCCTCCAAGGGAGGCTTCCTGCTGGGCTCAGGCATCTCCTCAACAAGCCAGGCACATCCAAGAAGGCCCAGGCCCAATGGGAGTGCATGACTGCCACCGACTGCCACTTGTGCGCTCCCATCTCTCCCCACGTGTCCTCTGCCTTCAGGGCTGGGTGAAGCATGAGCTAGCACAGCTGCACCCAGAGCTGGAGGGGTGCAGAGTCTGGATATTCTTGGCAGCCTCCCTACTAGTCTCACCCACCTCCCCACGAGGGTGCACGTGCGTCACTGCCACTCAGCTCTCCCACCACCCAGCTAAGAGCCTGAGGCCCTCTATAGAAGCAGGGATGTGGAAAGGGCACCTGACTGGGGACAACAGGTGGAGAAGATCTCCAAGTGGAAGTGCATGGCGTGCCTGAAGATCTGCTAGAGACCTCCTTTGGCTGCGAGACAGGCTGAGTGAAGAGCGCCAAGGGGAAACAGAAGAGGAGACGGTGACAACCCTCTTTCCAGCTTGACATGTGATCCCCAGTGAGAGACTGAAGACAGTTAGCTGTCAACCCTGGGAGCGCAGGTGGTCCTTGAGGAGGAGAGGGCCAGGCTAAAGCTGTGCTCCAGGTGGAAATATGACAGAGTAGGGGCTGAGGGAGGGGAAGAGTTGAGAACTTAAACAGGCAGGAGATGTACAGTAGCAACCCTAACAGGAAGCTGAGACAGGGGGATTGCTACAAATTTGAGACCAGCCTGGGCTACACAGTGAGTTCAAAGCCATCCTGGAGAGCTAGACCATGTCAATAATAATAATAATAATAATAATAATAATAATAGAGGGGAAAGAAAAAGAGGAACCCCAACCCAGAGGGCTGCTTAGGCACTCTGCAATTTAGCAGCCCTCGTCTGTACCCCAACAAAATATACATTAGCGCAGAACCCCTGCTCCTAGCACCTACCTCTCTTCCCCATCCAGAGCTGGACAGGGCCTCACTCCCCACGCTCAAAGCAGATGGCTCCTACCCCCTGCCCGGCCTCACAGTCACCCTCAGGACCTACAAGGCCACACCACACGGTCCACTCTCATAACTCATAGGCTCCAGGCCAGGACAGGAAATAACCAGACGACCCCCACCTGCAGACAGCCCAGCCAGTGTTCCCATCACGAGTCCTGACAAGGAGGCCCTAGCGAGCCCCTGCCGACCCACAAGAGCAGACAGGGTAACCAGTGAGTGGCCTGGCTGTCAGCCTGAAGCCAGGTGCTACAGGTGTCCAGCTGGCCCTGAGGATGAGTGACAGATAGGGAGCCTCCAACTGTCACACCATGGGACATGGGCACAGAGGGAGGACTAAGTCTGCTTTGGGGCCCTAAGTCACCAACTTCCTTGGGCTCTTCTAAGACACAGCCCCTGCCCTGGATCCATTTCCGCTCAGGCCTGTGCCTTCCGGCTGCGCATGCGCCCTCCCCAGTGCTGCCCCAGCCTCCCCTGCTCCCCGTTTCCTTCCCTTATATAGAGTTTTGCTAGGACTGACTAGCAGAGGAAGTGCATGGAGTTCCTAGTAGCAAGAAAGGGCCTGTTCCTGGGGACACCGGCAGCCAGGGGCACATGTCCCAGCCTTGATCCAATTCAGAGCCAGGGCCCAGCTGGGACATGAAGGATCCCCGGTCTTTGCTATGAACCTGGCACAAGCTAAGACTCAGAACCTGGGGCAGACAGAGCACAAGGCACCCACTGCATTCACTGAAAGCCCCCAAAGTCTCCTGGGCCATGCTTCTATTAGACCACCAGCCTACTCAATGGCCTATGAAGCTCCAGCAGCCCTGAGTATCCTGCGGGGACCTCCTCCGGTCCTAGGTCCTCTCCTCAGGCTCAACTCCCTGACCCCGTGGCCCATGGCTAGTGCCCAGATCTTATACTGCTCTAGGCCAGTCCCCAGAGTCCGGCAGGTTCCACTCCAAATGCACCTCCCAACCTCTTGTCATCCCATATAGAACAGCTCCATAACCAACACAAGGTCTGCTACAAACACCAGACTACAAGAGGGCGAGGAGAAGAGGGCACTCCTGGCCCTCAGCAGCCAAGGAACGCAGCGTTCAGAGCAGCCCTGGGCATAAGGTCCCAAAGCAGTGGAGGGCAGGGTTGGTGGGACTCGGAAACTGAGCTGGTGCCAGGGGTATGCCCTCTCCTACTGAAGCCAAGCTGGAAGACGGCACTTGATGGCACCCACATCAGTCCACCTAGGGGGCTCTGCTATGCAGAGTAGCTCTGAGGATTTGCCTCCTGGGGACCCAAGCTGAGACCCAAGGACCCAGCACAGGGGCCACATTCACCTGAACCCCGTATCAGGGAGGCTGGGAGAAGGGAGCTTGAACACAAGGCCTGACTGACTCACCAGCAAGCACCTGTGTGCAAGAGCACCAGGAGCTGGGCTCTGCGGGCCCACCGGGCACCAGTCCTGGAGCTCAAGAATATGAGGGGCAAAGGATGGGCTGGACAGGAGCCAGAGGCACATGGGCCGGGTGGCCACAGCGGAGCCCTGCAGGAGGCCAAGGGCACAGCTGGCACAGACACTGGCCAGCATCCTGGATGCACCCGCTGCCCACACTGGGACACCTCCTGGATTCCTGCTGTCACTGATAGCCACCCCACACACCCACCCACAGGTACCCAACGTTATTCAAGCCAGAAACCCGAGCATCCCACTGAGTCCTCTTTTCCCTCCCTCTCTCCCACCATGCCCAAACAACCTCCTCCTCCATGTCTGAGCCTCCACTCCAGGCCCTGAATCAGACGGTGGCAACTGGCTCCTTGTGCAGATGCCCTGGCCTCCGTGCTGCCTCCCGTCTATTGTGCCACATGTGGGCAGCCCGGCTGCAACCTCTGCAATATGCAGCCAGGTCGCTGCTTTGCCTCAGGCAGCTCCCGGCTGCAGGCCAGAGTCCCAGTGCTCTAACGTGGCTGCCAGGACCCCCTGCCACCTGGCTGCGTCTTCTCTCTGGGTCCATTTCTTACCTCTCCTACACCTCTGCTCTACTTTCAGACCCACTGTGTATTTCATCCCCACACTCAAAGTTAGCAGCCCATTTCACAGATGAGGAAATGAGGTACTGCAGAGTCACATCCTCAGAGGCCACATAACTGGTAAATAATGGAGAGGGAACTAGAGGTCAGCTCTGGCAGACTCAAGGCCTTGGTTGTGCCCAGGCCCATTTTGACCCTGCCGAGACCCTGCCGAGTCAGGGTTACTGCATAGTGCACCTCATGAAAAGTATGACCCCTAAGGTGGGTAGGAGAGACACCAAGGGGCGGGATAGAATGGAAACCAGTGAGCTCAGCCCAAGGCCACACAGGCCACCTGCAGGGAACAGACCCAGGGGCAGCTCACAACACACAGCCTGGCCTGCAGTGCCGGCTGAGGTAGGTTTCTAGGGCCTTGCCAAGGCAGATACCTCCAGAGCCAGACACAGGCCCCGTGAGCAGTGGCTGGGTGATGGGCAGAATCCAGTCTGGAATGGGCTGCCTTAGAGGTGAGGGGACTCTGCACTGACAGAAAAGCGAGGTGAAGGGTACTTCAGGAAGGACGCAAGGTGTCAGAACACAGAATCTGAAAAGTCAGGACTGAGGAAGGACTCAGGGAAGCCAGGCCACTCACTGCAAAGGGAGCCTGAACAGGTCTTTTGGAATGCACGCTTTGAGCTGAGCTTCCTTCCCAGGGATACTCAAAGGGCAGGAAAAGCCCCACCCTCTCCCTACAGCACCGGGCTGGGTAGCATGGCCTGCAGCACAGAAAACACAATTTCTAGGAAGTTCCTAGAAGAAGCTGGTCAGGGAAAGGGCTGTGGTCTGTGGTCAAGGTTCTGAAGGAGGTGGGGCCAGGCGGAGGTGACAAGCACGGAAGCAAGGCCATGCAGTGACCACACGCTGAGCACCTCAGGGCCCAGCTCCTAGGCGGGGGCACAGTGATGAGGGAAAAGGCCCCAGGGCGGAGGAGCGGGCCTGTGGAGGAGACAGGCACGGAAACAGGGACTCAGAAAATAGCCCAGTTGCTGCTATAATGGAGGTATGAAGAGAGCTATTATCTCTCCAAGATTTGAGTCCATCTGCTTTTCCCACAATTACACCCAGAAAGAGGCTACCCCCCCTCCTCCTCCCTACCCTTCTGGGGTTTCTGTCCCTGTAGAAGAACTTTAAGGGGCAAAAGTCTTTGACCCTAAGCTGTGGTTGAACAGTAACGCAGGAAGGATTCATGGGAAAAAAAATCTAAGAGCAATGGGAAAACCCACAGAGCCAAAGGTCCCAGAAACCCCAGGGGCACAGGCCAGCAGCACTTGGTCTTAGAGAAGGCTGGGGGCAAGGTTGTGCGAGATCCTGCAGAGGATTCTAGGGCCAGAGCCACACTCAAGCCCACAGAGACCAGCAACTCCTATGGAAACCACAGGCCCACAGGACACCAGCCCCGGGCCATCTTCCACGAGGCCATCAGCGGCCAGCCAGCCAGCACGGTGGCTGGCTGATGCCTCCCTGTACACTTGCAGAGCTCCTTGCACTCTGCAGGTGCTCCCCACCCTGTGTCCTAACTTGAAGGCTCCCCTTGATCCTGTGGAACACCGCTAACAGGACAAAAGCTTGTTATTTCTTCTTTTCTCCTCCTTGTTTCTTTAAGGGACTAAAATGCAAGCAAGTGCCACACCCTCGGCAGGGTAACAGTTGGAGAGAAGAAAAAGATGCTCTCCAATTCATCATACACATCACTCATAAGATGCCTTCCAACTCCAGCTACCTGAAGATGCAAACTACTTGAAGAAACACTTTGAATTTGTGTTGTTTCTTTGGATTCTCCTGAAGGACTCATGTCAGCGCCCCCTATGGGATGATTCTCAGAAAGTCCTCCCAGTGTCTACCTGCCTCCCTCTTAAGGAATTTAAGCCTTGCCAAAGGAGAGGACAGAGTAAAATCCAAACCCAATTAACCACTTACTCCAAAAACAAAATTCCAGATCCTCAGAGTCTATCTACATCCTTCTATGCTCCCTGGCCTCTCCAAAGCCATACTGTCTCATCACCTGACTCCACACAGCTTAGCATGAATCAAACCTCCCTAGTGACAGGGTGCAGGCTGTTGGATAAGGCCATAACACCTGTGTGCACAGACTCATTTCCAAATTCCTGAACTTATCACGAGGCCATGGGCTGGAGAGACAGGTTGGCAATCTAAGCGCCTGCCTGGTAAGCACAAGGACCCAGGTTCGATCCCCAGCACCACATGCCACACTGGCCCCAGAATCCCAGGAGCACAGTGCTGGCCACCAAAGCTGGGCATGGTAGGGCACACCTGTAATCCTAGCACTGGGGAAGCTGAGATAGGAGAATCACTACACGTCTGAGCCACGTAGCAAGACCCTGGTCCCCAAAAAATAAATAAGAATTTTATTTTTTTTTTTTAATTTTTAAAAAGTGGGGCCCAGCGGGATGGCTCAGTGGTCTAAAGCGCTTGCTTGGGAAAGCTTGGGTGGCTTCAGGGTCCGCGGTAAGATCCCCAGCACCACATGCTGCGACAGCCCTGCCCTCAGGGCAGGCTGAGCTGGCCATAAAAATGAGTGAATAAACAAATAAAGGTTCTGAAACAAGAAAAAAAAATAAATACAATAAAAAATTATTGCCGGGCGTGGTGGCTCACGCCTGTAATCCCAGCACTCGGGAGGCTGAGGCAGGAGGATTGGTGCAAGTTTGAGACCAGCCTGGGCCACAAAAGTGAGCTCAAGGCCAGCCTCAACTGCATAGCGAGACCCTGTCTCAAAAAGACAAATAAATAAATAAATAAATAAAAATAAATAAAAATAAAAAATTATTGTAAAAAATTATTTTAAAAATTATTTTAAAAATAAATAAATTTTTTAAAAGGGCTGGCAAGATGGCTCAGTGGTCTAAAGCACCTGCTTAGGAAATCTTAGGTAACTTCATGGACCGCAGTTCGATCCCCAGCACCATAAGCTCTGCCAGCCCCAGCCCCAGGGCAAGCTGATCCGGCCATAAAAAAAAATAAATAAAAATTAAAAAAAAAAAAAAAAGAGGCCACAATTTTCCAACTAAAGGGCAAGAGCCATACTGTCAGGGCGCTGCTCTGAAGCCCCATCTGCTCTGACGGACGAGGGCACCAGGAGCCCCCAGAAGCAGGAGGTTCTGAAGGCAGGGTAGCCCAGCTCCAAGCTGCTTCTTTAGGTCCACCTGTGGCCAGGCAGCAGGAAGCCCCTCTCACCCCCAATTAGCCAACAGCAGAGATTTGAAGCAAGGCCAGCAGCGGAGGCCGAGAGAGGCCTGGCTGTCACCAGCTTTGTTTCACTGCATCTGACACATACCCTGCAATATTTCCTTCTTCCCCAGAAGGACCTCAGGATGCAGGCATCCGAAATGGGGGGCGGGGAGTGAGTGGAAGACTTGGCTGTCTCTGACTCAGAAAACACAGATAGATTTTAAATGAGCAGGAGAGAAAGTTCCCACCAGACAGTGACCCGGTGACCCAGAGCCAGAGCGGTGTATACACACAGCTCAAGACACCTCAAGGCACGCACAGCACACTCCAGGGTCACTCTGCCAAATGCAAAGTCACTCCTGGTGCTCAGCCCAGCCCAAGCAAGGCTGCACAGACAGGAACAGCCCAGCACTACCAACACGCCCACTGGCAGGCACAGTCTGCGTGGCCCTGAGCACAGCTGAACTCAGGAAGCCAAAGAGGAAAAGAGCAGATTACATGGTGTGGGCAGGGGACAGCAGAAGCTCCAGGGCCAGGAGGTGCCGGAGCAGCCCCAGGATCCCTGAGGCACACCCCTGTCTCTGGGCTCCTATTCCCAAGAACTCATAGGAGCCTGGCCACCCCATGCAGCCTGGATGAGTGACAAATTCCCCCCTGACTTTGCCTGCCCCATCAGAGACCAGCTCCTCCTGGAGGCCAGTGGAGCTGAGGCACACAGCCGCCTAGGGAGTAGAAGTTGTCACAAATTCGAGGGCAGGGGCACAAGCAGGGCGGAGCTGGCAGGAGGACAACAACCTGAAAATGATGGGGTGGGAGCACAAGCAGCAGGAATTTTAAGAATGGGTGTGTGGGAAGAGCAAAGCAGAACCCAGGGCCTGCAGGAAAGCACGCCATTTGAACATTCGGTGTAGTGCGCGTGGGTCATGTTATCACAGGTTCTCATCCCGACAACAGGTACCACAGTCACAGCACTTGTACTGGAGGCCACTGGAAGTCAACAAGGAGAAATGAGTTGGCCAAAGTCACACAGCTAGGAGTGACCAAGATGGGCTCAAAACCAGGACAGCCAGATGACAAATTCTATATCCCTCTATATAGGTCACAGGCCTAGAGAGTACGACTGCATAGATCCTAGAAAGGACACAGAGAGGGAAAGGCCAAGGGGTCCTGCTAGCCAGGATGCCCAGCTCCTGAGGACAACAGGGATCAGGGAGCTAAGGCCACAGTGATTCAGTGGCTGGGCCTCTGGGGAACATTTCTGGAACCCCAGGCAGCTCTACATAATCAAACCACCTGCCCAGCCGAAACTGAGTCATTACTCATAACCGTTACTCACTTGGCCTCTGCGCCCCCACCCTCAGCACAGCTCTTCCTCCGGCTCTGCTCCCAGTGACCATGAAAGGGCCAGCAGATCCCACAGGGCCCTCCCTGGCTGGCTTAGATACCCCAGTCCTGCCGGCACAAGGCCGCCTGAGTCATTGGGACAGACACAGACACCGTGGCCCACTCATCCCTGACAGCTGTTGGCCTCTTCCAAGAAACAGCTGTGCAGAGAAAAGGCCACGAGACAAAGACTGTCCCAATCCTGGGACAGGAAGGGAGCTTTCTGGCTTCTCAGTCAGCATCCCAGAAGCTGCCAGGGAACCCTCAGAGCCCTACTTCCAGTACCCCAAAAGCAGACACCTCTTCTGCTGGACACTTCTTCCAATGCCCCTAGAGCAGAAGCAGAAAGATCCACAGATTTCCAGAATTTCAACGCTGCAGGAAAGAACTCTCCTACCTTCAGCCTCTCACTCCACAAGAGAGGAAAGGAGATGTACTCATCCAAGGTCACGCGGTGCAAGGAGGGACCAATAAGGCACAGGGCTCCCCTGCTCTGGGTCCTCCAGCTGCACTAGGCGGGCCCCTCCCACCGTCCTGGGAACACAGCAGCTCCCCAAAGCCTCTCTCACTCCCTCCTACTGCAGAACAGTTGCTGCTCCACCGCACTGGAGGTGGGAGACCTGAGGGAGGCAGGGTAAGAGGGAAGGGTGGGACCACAGCCCAACAATGCTCACCAAGATGAGGTGCCTTCTAACAGTGCAGGGGCTCAGGCTCAGGTGCAGGCCAGGCCAGTCTGCCCACAGGGCAGGACAGGGACCACAGACTCTCTGACGTGGAATGTAAGAGGAATTCTTGGGATCCCCGCCTCCTTGAGGCTGTCCTCTCCTCCCTCAACTCATTCTTCTCCTCTACTGTACCACACAGCTCCTGCACAGCATCCAGGCTGGCTGGTGCCGTGGCCCACACACAGGGCAGCACTCTGCTGCTCGGCCAGCCACAGTGGAGCAGCCACGTGTGGAGCGCACAGGTGTGGAAGTCGAGGCAGCTGAGGAGCCACTGTGAATTCCTCCTCGTCTTCCAGAGGAGCTTGCCTATATCCCCTCATGGGCAGCAGCACTATTAATGCCAAGAAATCCCTGGCCCAAGCTCCACGCTCTCCTCCTGCACCATTAGAAGTAACGACAGTAACAACAGCAGCAACAACCAAGACCACCGGTTACCCAGCAAGGCTTCAGGCCAGACCCAGTGTTCCCTGCTGACAAGTTCAGGGAAGCCCGGAGCTATCCACAGTCGCACAGCCTGCCAGGACCCAAACCGAGAGAGGGGACAGCTGCAGGATCTGTAATCTTGATGCCACACTACCCTGCCTCCAGCTAGGTCCAGGAAGTGAAAGTGCCTAAGGCTCCCACATAGTCACGCAACACCTGTGAGATGCCAACACCAGCCTTGGGGACACTCAACATTCCTCCTGGCTCCAGACAAGCAGTTCCCTGTCTCCACTCGCCAAGGCCACTTACAGTCAGGCTGGGCACCACTGTCCCTAAGCAGAGAGGCTCCTCCACCCTGACTAGGGGATACTCCTGCTCACTCACTCACTCACTCATTCATTCATTCATTCATTCAATAGTTTATCTAATATATGCCAGGCCAGATGGTAACAGATGACCAAAAAATGAGCCTCTTGGTGCCTTAGACATGCAGGCTGCCAGAGTCTAGCCTCATTCCTGCCTGCTGTGTCCCACATCCACAAGAAGCTGAGGACTCTGCCCCGGCCTGAGGGATCTTCTGGAAGAAGACTTTGACACCTCCTTGGCCTCTCTACCCCAAATCAGAGGATGACACCACGTGGGAAGGGCGCCTGGGGAGACAGTGTCATGGAAGGGAGAGAAGAGAGAAGAGGACTTCCCAGCCCACCTCTGAAGAATCAGATCACAGACCTCCAGGGTAGTTGCCCTATCCCCAGGCCTTCCCTGTCCAACCTCCTTCCTAAATCACAAACTCAACCTGTTTTTCCTGTGTGAAATTCCCCGGCTGATCCCCTTTAACCTGGGCCAGAGCATTGCCCACCTCCAGGCCCTGACCCCCCACAATATCTCAGGGCTCTCCCCAAAGCCATGCCATTGTTAAAGCACCATTGCTGCGCCAGGTACTGGGCTGAGTTTATCTCCTATGAAGGTTGGTTGGTTGGTTTGCTTGCTTGCTTACTTGCTTTTGAATTCTTGAGATAGTCTCGTTGTGTGATTCTGGCTGGCCTCCAGCTCAGGATGGTCCTCCTGCTTCAGTCTCCCGAGTTGCAATGACAGGTATATAGGGCTGTGCCTGGCCCAGTGTCTTGCTTTGGGACTTCCCTATAGCTCAGTAAGGTTGTAATATGAACCCCTTTCTACAAATGAACATCTCCCCAGCCCATACAAATGCACATCTTCATGTTTTTTTTTTGTTTTTTTTTTTTTTTAATGGCCAGTTCAGCCTGCCTTGAGGGTGGGGCTGGCGCAGCATGTGGTGCCGGGGATCCAACCGCGGTCCCTGCAGCTGCCTGAGCTTTCCTAAGCAGGCGCTTTAGACCACTGAGCCATCCTATTGGGCCCCAAAGAAGTAGTTCCTTTTTTTTTTTTTTTTTAAATTTATTTATTTATTTTTTTTTTCTTGTTTCAGAACCTTTATTTGTTTATTCGCTCATTTTTATGGCTGGCTCAGCCCGCCCCGAGGGTAGGGCTGTTGCAGCATGTGGTGCCGGGGATCGAACCGCGGTGCTTGTAGCCGCCCAAGCCTTCCCATGAAGGTGCTTTAGACCACTGAGCCATCCCACCGGGCCCCACAAATGCACATCTTAAGGCCCTGAAAATGTCACACAGATAGTAAGCCTCAGAGCTGTGAAGGATACTTAACCTTGTCCATCTCTAACACAGAGCTGCAGTCATTATTCCATCCAACCTTACATGCACACCACCCCCTGTGGCTAAAGACATTTTTGTCCCAATTCTCCCCACTACAAAACTCCTTCTCAGCCCTCAAAACCTACCCCAAACGGCCCTTCTCTGAAGCCTTCTCCATGCCACCAGTCAAGCGAACTGTTTTCTGCTTGACATTCCCACTGCATTTCGCAGACACACTCTGTCCACTCCCCTTTATCTCCCGCGAGACCCTGTCTTCCAGGCCTTTTCAGCCCCATACCTGGCACCTTGCCTGGCACAGGGTGGATGCCCTAAAAGGCTTTTAACATGAATAATCAGGAAGCTCTACAAGTCCAGCTGGCCTCAGCCCCTGCCACACAGCCTCTACGGAGGATGCAGGGCACTGCTTGGACCCAGGAGCCACCCCTGGTGCAGCCGTCACTCCCAGCACCAATCACAGCTGCGCATCAAGTGCCTCTGGTCACGGCCGGCACATGCTGGCTGGGCTCAGCCCCGCTTCCTGGCTTGGCAGCCCCTCTCTGCTCAACCAGCTCTGCTGTTTCTGGGAGTCTCAGCCAGTGATTAGGGCCCTAATCAGCAGGACTTCCTGCCAGCGACTGCCAGAGGTGGGGGCAGGGCGAGGAGGGAAGCAAGGTCAATCCAAGGTGAAGTTCTGCAGCCTGGGACCAGGGGAGGCCCTGGCAGGAAGATGGGCTCAAAGTCTTCCAGCACTACCTCTGCCTCTCCAGCACCACGGAAGGTCTCAGACCTGCTGGCTGGAGAAACACAGCCCCCACGGGGCTCCACGGCTGTGGCTGGGGGCAGTTCCCAGGGACAGACCCTCTTCTGCCCTCCCCTTGAAGCCACATCCCTGCCTCAACCCTGCACAACACCTACAGGACAGCACCCCCAGATTTCTAGACCTGCTGATTTCTCGGCTCTGTTTGGGAGCCAAGGGTCAAGGGCAGAGCCTACTTCTAATGAGCAAGGGCTTAGAAAAGGGGCAGAGGTGAGCAGGGCTGAGAGGGGGAGATAGGGCCTGCTGGCCTCGGGAACCCTCCCAGCTGTCATCATCACCATCAACCTGGGTCCATTCTTTCTCAAAGGAAAAAAAAAAAAAAAATAGCTTAAAGCTTTTTGCAGCTGCAACTGGGCGGGCCAGGGGTCCGGAAATGGAGCTCACCCTTGACCCAGAGCAACCCCTGCCTCCCTGGGTGGGACTTAGGCTGGGTGGAGAGCTGGCTTGGCAGGCCTTGCCGGCTGACCCCTGCTAATGAGGAATGGCAGAGGCACCGGAAATTGGAGGACCTGGAGAGGGCAGGGGCCTGGGATGGAGAAGCCCAAACCTTCCCTGGCTTCCAAACTGTCAGCTTATATGGCATCCAGGAAGGGCCAGACAGCATTCTCCCCTGAATGGAAGTTACAGCAAGGTAAATGAAGGTGAAATTTCAGGGAGAACTAGGGGGTATAAGACACAACTTGTAGTGGCTATTTGGGAATTCTACTTGAAAATGTAGATGCTGCCCATATAAGTAGAGCCCAAGGTCCATAGAATCCTTCCTAGAAGCCAGACCCTGTCCTTGCCAAGTCCTGAAGCCTCTGATTTAATGACCCTTATGGTGGAAAAGGGATCCCAGCAGAGGAGCTGGGCTTCGTTTTTGTACTAGAGATTGAACTAGGGGCTCTGCACTGAGCTACATCACCTGCGCAGCCTGTGCTGGAGGGCAGGGATCACAAGCCAGGCCCCACCATGCCTGGCTCCAGGCTGGTTTATGCTAATGCGTCTTGTTTACAGCGATGGCAACTTTCTCAGAGTCCTCCATAAACACAGATCTGTGTTGGCTCCCTGGGGAGGAGAGGCCTCAAGAGGTCCTCTCAGTTCTCAGTTCCCTGCCTCTCTTTAATTGCAGAGAGAGAGAGAGAGAGAGAGAGAGAGAGACAGAGACAGAGACAGAGACAGAGACAGACAGAGACAGAGAGACAGAGAGACAGAGAGAGAGAATGTTGTGGGCAGGAAGATTCTCTGGGCTTCAATGCTAAGCCTGCTTAAGGGAAAAGCAGCCACCCCCTCTCGCACTGTTCGGCCCCCTGATCCTTCCTACCTTGGGGAAGAAACAGCCAGGAGAGCTAGAAGGGGCCACCCTGAGCTAGGCTCTGGGGAGGATGTGAACCCCTCACTCGTAATAATAACAGATGGAGCACATCCTACGTGCCAGCCACTACTCAAAGTGCTTTAAGTAAATGAAGTCACTTGGCCTTCACACCTGCCGTGAAGCAGGTGCTTATGCCATGTGACAGTAAGGAAACAGGCTCAGAGAGATTCAGTCACTTGCCAAGGCCACACAGCTAGTAAAGGGGCTGTCATGCCCACCCCACGCCCCACTCCCCCTCACTCTGACTGGCTATACACACCTCTTAGCAAATGCAGACTAACAAATCTCCATCTGGCCCTGTCCCAACCCCTCAGGGACCAGTAACCCAGCTGGATGACAGGTGAGCACAGGGAAATCTGCAGAGGTCACAGGAAGCAGAGAGTTCACACTGCTGCTGCAGAAGGCCTAGGAAGGTCCCTGGAGAACCAGCTGCAGGGCTGGGACCCTCCCCATGTAGAGGGCAAAGATTCCAGCCAGGCAATCCTCTGACCCTCACCCCAATCAGTTCCCTGGGACCCGCCCTTCTGGGCCAAGCCCTCTTCTTCCCCGCCCAGGCCTGAGCTTCAGGCTCGCAGCCCTAAAAAGGTAGGGATCAAGGAGCTCAGGCAGACCCCGCACAAACCAGCGCCAGAGCCCAGCTTGGCCCACCTTCCACCCCACCCCACTCCAGGGAGACCAGCCAAGGAGGAACAAGTAGAAAGATGGCCAAGGTCACCAACCTGGCTGGGGGCAGGTGATGCCGGGGACCCCTGGGGACAGAACGTGCTTCCAGACATGTGCAAGAAAACGGGAGAACGGGGCGTGATCCTACACCACCAATGGGGCACTAAGAGGTGGGCACAGCTGGACACAGCTGTGAGCCTGGCAGCCTGGCTACCCCACCATTTTCGTGCCCAATAGCTATGGAGAGCCAAGAGCCAGCCAGCCAGCCAGCCACCAGCCAGGGAGCCATGGGGCCAGCAGCCACAGCGTGACAATGTCGGGAACAAACTAAAAGCCAATCCCTTCCCATCCCAGAAAACCACCTTCTCCCACCCCCGCAGTCACATATCACCTGATTTACTTTCTTCCAAGTCCAATAGCTGGGAGGGCTTCCCTGTCAGTCCTCTCCACCCTCCATCTCCAAACCCATTCCCCAAGTGGGCCTCAGTTTCCCTTTCTGGAGTGAAGGAGACTCATATGCCCAGAAATAGACCTAGAAGAAGCCAAGGCCTGCATGCAGCCCAAAGCCTGGGAACGCCACTCAGCGCCCCCTTCTTCCCCATCCCCTGCCTTCCACTGCCGGATCCCTTTCATCTGGAAGGAAGAGTATCCTGACCCATCTGGTCGCAGGCGGGAGATGGGGCCTAAGTTAGATCTCGGGAAGGAAGGCGACACTGCCCTGGCCGGAGGCAGGGAGTCGACCTGAGGACCTCAGACTCTCACTCCTTCAGTCTCTCTGCTCAGCTCAGGAGAAAAGGGGTGACAGGGAACCCGTGGAGCACGGGCTGCCGTGGAGTGAGGCAGGGTAGGGCAGGAAAAGTAAAGCCCAAGTGGGTCCTAAGCCTGCTCGGGGAAGCCAGCCTATACACAGCCACCCTGAGGAGCCCCATGTTTGGGCTAGGGAGAGCTCCAAGCTCATTCTTACTGCCCACCACAGGGAACACAGGTCTGGACAGGTGGCAGGAGACAGCTGCTCCCTGACCCAGCCTCCTGAGAGACCCCAGAAAACACACACACACACACACACACACACACACACGTGCACATGCACACGTTATTGCACAAGCCACTTCCAACTTCCCTAAGTAGCCTATGGTATCTACAAACATGGAAACAGAGGCTCATTGGAGCCCCACCCCTGGGCTCTTCATCAGTGCCCCTCAGCCCTCACCGCACCGTCACCACCTCAAGCTGCCCAATTTGGTTTGTTTATTTATTTTTATGGCTGGTTCAGCCTGCCCTGAGGGCAGGGCTGGCACAGCATGTGGTACGAGAGATTGAGCTGTGGTCCCTGCAGACGCCTGCAGGCACTTTAGACCACTGAGCCATCCTGCCGGGCCCCATGCTGCCCACTCTGGTAGCACACACTGCTTGTCCTCAGACCCTGGTGGCAGGGACTGGGGCAGTGCCTATAGCCCTTGCTGTCCCCTCCACTCTACACTGTGTCTCCCAGCCCCCAGGACTGCCGCCACAAGTCTCAAGGAGCCAACCACAGTCCGGGACACAGTGTGGGCCACAGTGAGTGGGGAACTGCCGGGGAAGACTCGGTGGGAAGCTGAGAGACGAGTTCCAGGGAGGCAGGGGCTCATGCAAAGACCGTGTCAAGCTCTCTGTTCCCCAAATACTGGTGGGGAGGGGGGCCTGAGAGCCCTGTCCACACTCGGGCCCTGGACCAGCCGTGACAGCTTCCCAATCCCCATTCCCGTGTCAGAGAACTCCCCGACTCCAAGAATCCCAAGACCTCTGCGTCCCAGGAGACCTTAAAGGTCACGCCTCTCGCCAAATCCCAGCTCGGGAATTCCGCCCAAGCTGCTGTCAGCCTCAGTGTGCCGTGCTCCAGCACAGAGAGCTTACTACCCTGCCCAGGTAGCCCGCCCCCCTGCCCGGTGACCACAGGAGCCTTGAAGCTCCTCAGTAGACTGAGCTGCACTTCCTCCTCTGGGCCTCTGCCCTCCAGCTACCCAGACCCCCAGCCTGCCCCCTTTGCTTCTTGCTCCTGTGTCAGGAGCAACAGGACCCTGAGGGGTCCCAACGTCAAGCCTCAGCCGTTGTCTATCAGTGCAACGTGTTGTCAGAACGTCAACCTCTTTCCCTGTCTCAAACGCACCCCACCGACCAGCAGCTCTCCAGCTTTAAAATTCCTGGACACAGCCACCCCCACCGGAAGTGGTGCTCTGGGCTCTGGGGGAAATGAAGTATGAAGAAGTATGGGAAGAGGGATGGGAAGGAGCTGTTCAGGGCCAAGGGGGACAGAGATGCCTGGGTTGCCCCCTACCCCATACCACCCAAGAATCCCCAGCTCCGGAATAAAGTCCTAGCTCCGCGCTGAGGGTGGGGAACTGGGGGACTGGCTGAGGCCTCCCCCAGCCCTGGTGCTAGTCCGCTCCTCCAGGCCAACCCCAAGCTACCATCCCAACACCAGTCCCATTCAGGCTGTTCAGGTTCTGGGTTGGAGGTGGTTGGGCAGACAGCCCCTCAGCCAGAGCAAGCGCTGAGGTCCTGGGGTCAGAACAGAGTGGGGAGAGACAGGAATCACTTACTGGCAGGGGCAGGAGGAACCGGAGGCCAAGTCTGAGCCACAGTGGTCCCCACCCCAGCCCAGGCAGCTTAGGAAGGGGAAACTCCCTTACAATTCCCATTCCACCTCTGTTCTGCCATATGGAAGAGAAGTCCCTGACCCCAAAGTCTCTGGGACCCTAATTTCCAGTCCCTCTCTTCTATTCTAACCATAACTGTAGTCCCACCCTCCCCAGTTGGGCACCCATCCTGTCCCCCACTGTCAGGCACTCTGTCTAGGAGCACAACAGGCTTCCCTGCCCCCTCCCCAAGCCACCCCCCTCAGTTTCCTCCGCTAGGACAGAGTCCAGCCTACAAACACCTGGGCAGACAGTCCTGGCCCTGGTCCTGAGTGGGGGCTAAAGGGACACTGAGCACAGCTCTCTGTGTGGCTTTTCCACTCTGGGAAGGGGTGGTGGGCAGGCAGCAGAGTAAAGGAGACGGAGGGGTAGGGGTAGAAGGCAGCCGCGGAATCTGTTCATTAACCACCTGGATTAGCCATTTCTGCCCAGAGCGGTGAGCAGGGAGTCAGCCTATTGGCTGAGGGAGGGCAGAAGGGGGTACAAGTGCCCAACTGTGCCCAGGGCAAAGGAGCACCAGACCCACTAGGAGGAGAGGGCTTTTGTCTCTGGCCCTCTGGGCCACCAGCCCCTTCCCTGCAGCCGGGGAGGAGAGAGGAAGGCGCCCCAGTGCAGCTCCAGTGGGTGGCAGGGAAGATGCAGAGTGAAAGCGCCTCCTGCCCCTCTGGCCCTCCCCATGCACAGCCTGCTATGGACAGGTGGGAGCAGGAAAGACCCCCCCCCAGCCTTCTGGGCCTTCTGGTGACTTGTCCCTCTCAACACCCCACCCCTGGCTGGCCTCAGTCTCGCTGCCACTGACACCAGCAACTTCCCCAAGCAAACAGAACTCCTCCCGACTCCTCACTCTCTCCACAGAGGCAGGGATAGCCGCACCCCAGACATCCCAGCCAGACCTAGGGAAAACTTAGACAGGAGACTGACAGGTTGGCCTCTGAGGGGCTTGGCAGGGCTCAGAGACATGTGACAGGGCGGGGCTGACCGCCCCTTCCCCTAGTTGACACCCTAGGGTCCTGACAGCATCAATAGGGTCTCCGAACAGGACACACACACACACACACACACACACATTACTCACCTTTCCCACGGAGAAGCCACTAGTGGGGTGGGGGGCCGTGAGCCAACAGGGCTCGCAGGACTGAGGCAGTGAGCCCGTGGCGAGAGCAGCTGCTGTGACTGGCAAGAAGCGATTGCCAAGATAAAAGCGGTGGAGTGAGTGAGCTTCGTGCCTGGGAGAGAGCGGGGCTGTGGGGGCTCAGCTGGTCCCAGGGCCAGTGCTGGGAGTGACTGAGCCCGCGCAAGGCGCCGCTGGTCGGGCTCCCCCAGCCGTCAGGCAGGCGGGCAGGCGGGCGGGCCAGCGCACGCCTCCTTCCTGGAGTCATCGGCCGCCCGACCCCCACCCTGCCGCCTCCTTTAACCCCTGCGGGGCCAATGGACCGTGCACACCCAGGGCCCAGGAAGCCGAGCTCCTGCAGCTTCCTGGGGGTGGGGGTGGGGGTGGGGTGGGGGTGGGGATGGGGTGGCAGGCTTGGGAGACTTAAGAAGAGAGCAGGAAGGCATGAGCCCCACCAGGTCCAGGTCCCTCCAGGAGAGACACAGATGCCAGGAAAGGCCAAAGAATGGCTGGGGACCAGTTAGTGAGGTAAGAATAAAGCTTTTAGCCGGGTGTGGTGGCTCATGCCTGTAATCCCAGCACTCGGGAGGCTGAGGCAGGAGGATGGGTGCGAGTTCGAGACCAGTCTGGGCTATAAAAGTGAGCTCAGGGCCAGCCTCAACTGCATAGCGAGACCCTGCCTCAAAAAGACTAAATAAATAAATAAATAAATAAATAAATAAATAAATAAATAAAGCTTTTGAGAGCACTTTTCTTTGCGGTATTTCTAACGCAGTGCATTTTGTGACCACAGGCCAGGAATCCCCCTTCTAGACATGTGTTTTCTTTAGCTGTCATATGTGGGAAACCATCCCCACTTTCCCAGGGCTGTTAGGACCTTTGTGACTGTATATTCAAAAGTGATTGGTACTGAGCTCTGGCTACTCAAATGTATTCATCAACTCTCTCTGAAATGCACTGAAAAATAAAAATAAAATGGATTGATGGATGTGATAAAGCAAATACCACCATCTTTCCATTCCCATGGGGACTGGTTCCCAGACCCCTATAGATTCCCAAATCAGCAGATGCTCAAATCCCTTCTAGAAAGCAGGATAGTATCTGCATATAACCTACATGCAGCTTCCTATAAATCACCTCTAGAATACTTCTAATAACTAAACCATGGAGAAATGTTATCTTGCTACTTATAGTAGTTTTTTTTTTTTTTTTTTTAATGACAAGAAAAGTCTCTACATGTTCAGAACAGTCCTTTTTTGTTCTGAATATTTTCAGTCAGATTGGTTGACTTCACGGATGTGAAAGCCACAGGCAAGAAGGGTAGACTGTATACCAAAGTAGAATCTAGTAAGAGACAGCTTACCATGTAACTATGTCAATTTTCTATATATATGAAAACTTTTTGTAATTAAAAAATCACAGTAGGTGTTGGGAGGGAAGGATTAAAATGTTATATGCCTTCACAAATCTGCCAAAATGAAACTAACAAACGGGGGGGGGGGGTCGCACTTGAAAAGTCACATAAAGGAAAAAAAGGTGCAGAAGTGCTTCTTTTGAAAGGAACGGGAAAAACCATTTGCTGCACACCTTACAGTGTGCTAGGCATTCCAAGGAGCAATATTCTGCTGGGTATGAGGGTACAAGCCTGTCATCTCAGCACTCAGGAGGCTGAAGCAGGAGAATCACCGCAGCTTCGAGGCCAGTGTGAGCTATGTAGTGAGCCTGAACTATACAGCAAGATCCTGTCTCAAAACAGCGACAATCTTAGGGGTGGGTGGGGAAGGGCAGTTTCTCTGGGACATAGGTGGGAAGGGCAGAGAGAAGCAACACTCCTCCCCCGTATGCTGAGCAAAATGACCTCATGGCCTGTCACATGCAAGGGAGCTTGGGTTCTCAGACTCAAATTCCAGCAAATCAGAACCTATAGCTTTCCCAGCAGCCTTGATCCTCAAGAGTACTGAGGCCACACAAAGACAGCCAAGACAACAAAAATGATCAGGTGGGGGGACACCCGGCAAGGTGCTCCCCATCTCTCTCCATCTCCAAATCAAGACTCTAACTGGCCTCAACTCTGGGGCAAAGATGACTCTTGATTGCTTCATCCTGCCACTGAATCCCTATAGCCCTCATGACCAGCACCAGCACCACTGTAGACTAAGGATCCCTCCGGGGCTTGGTCAGCCCCAGTCACGGGAGTTGTAAGATTCTGCATTAACTTCAGCTGTTCCACCTCCTCCAGAGGAAAATGGACATAAGCTATAAAGCTGGACACCAAGCCACAAGTTCAGGTGCCTAGAACAGCAGAAAATGGGTCCTCTGACAGCTAAGAGTCCCCAGCTCCCTAATGCCTGCTGCATCACTAGAGGCCAGCTGTGGACAGGCACAGCCCGCTCAGAGGTGCAGCGCCACCCAGCACCCTTTCCCTCCATCCCACAACTCTGGCCCCCAGCTCTCTCAATACAGGGCTCCCTCTTCTCACTGTCTGCATTCAGGGCTCAATTCAAAGATCACATCCTCCACCCGCCCTTGGCAGGCACTGCCTCGGCCTGCCTGCACCCCCAGCCCCCTCAGCTTTGCTCATTTACCAAGGCCAGGGGTCCAGCCAGGGGCACATACTTATCTCCTCTTCTCTGAGCAATGGGAGATGCAATTGTGCTCCTCCTTCCCTTCCCTACTGTGTTCAGCACCCAGCATGACGTTAATACAGAGTAGATCCTCAATAAATGTAGAACGAATGAATGAGGGATGCAGAGAGGGCCAGTGTATGGTTGCTTAATAATTGAATAAAAGAACACTTTAAAATGCTTAATATTGCACAAGGCTGTACCCAGGTAATTGTGCAGACTCTTATCTTGGAAGCTACATAAACACAGGCAGGAGGCTGCCTTTGCCAGGACTCAAAAGCCATAGAACTGTTACCCAGAGTGCCAGTGACACCCCACCCCCCACCCCAGGACTCCAGTCGTTGCAAGGACTCCTGGGAGAGGCCCTTCTCCAGCTGCCCTAAGGGAGCCCTGGGGGGCCGCACTCTCAGCACCTGGGCAGAACGAAGAACTCAGCAAGCCCCTGCTAAGCATGCTAGGAGAAAGTCAACAACATAGAGGACTTCGGAGGACAAACTGACTGTTCCATGGCCCACCACCCACCCAGCTGTGTCGCACACGTGCACACACATGTACAAGCGAGGACTGCTTTCTGGAGCAGTTTGCTTGGCTCCTTCCTCCCCCCTCTCCCCTTCTTGCTCACTGCCCTCCCCTCCCCCCAGCCAGGAGGAATAGGGTTCCCAGGCTTTCCCATCCCCCAGCCCATGTCCTTTCTCTCCTCCCTCCCTCCCTCACATCCCCAAGTGCAGGACGGCACATCTGGTTCCAGTTGTGGTTGGTGCATTCAGGGGTAGGCCTGGGGGTTTCTCATAAAACTGAATAATACCAGTGTTGGAGCTGGTGAGGCTTGGGGGAGGGAGGGCAGGAGGCCAGCCGGTGGGGTGGGGATAGCAGCAAGAGGCAAGGAGACCCGGGGCCGGCCGAGAAGGAGATGGCTGTGCCTGGCATCCACAAGAGCTCATCGGACGCCTGTCAGCTGAAGGAAGACTGGAGCTGCAGAAGCAGATGGCAGCCGAGCCTGGAGCGGAGAGAATGGGACAAAGGGGGTCAAGGAGCAGAGAGTCAGAAGGAGGAGAGATGGAGCTGGGCGCTGCGGGAGAACACCATGGAGCAGCAGAGAGGCCATTGAGAAGAGCAGGGAGAAAAGAGCTGTGTGTGTGTGTGTGTGTGTGTGTGTGTGTGTGTATGTCAGGGTCAGGTGCTGAGCACTCCCACTGGAAAACGGGGCACAGGGCAGAAAGGACACAGAGAGGCAAAGAAAGGGCCCGGACTGAGGTCTGAATCCAGTTTCCCTGGCTTCCTCTCAGCCCCAGCTCCATTCAAGGACCCTCAGACTGGGGACAGGGAGAGACTGGGTTCACCCAGGGCTGCCTGTATTTTGTTCGTTCATTGCATTTTCATCCATATTGAAGTGCCTGCCCCCACCTTCACCAGACTTTCCCCTCGAGGACTTCTGGGAGAGTCCCCTCTAAGACCTAGAAGTGCTCGTGGCTCCTCTCCTCCTCTTGGAGTTGGGCTCAGGGCAGCTGAGTGAAACCACAGGGCAGCTGATGAGGGGGATCTGGGTCTGGGGCTTCCAGCTCAAGCCTGTGTCACCGTAGGACGTGACCGGGAATTCTGGCTCCTGGACCACAACTGCCAGGAGCTTCTCAAATCTTCCTATGATGGTGGGGTGTGTCTCCGTGCGCAGCCCGTGCTCCTCTTCCCTTTTGCCATCACAGAGAGGGCAGGGCCACACGCCAGCCTCCAAGGGCAAGGGCGGCCTGGGTACATGGCTTCTTCCCTTCATGAGGTCCTTGAGTCCAGCAGCCCAACCCACAGCTGGCTGAGATCCAGACTCCAGGGTGGCCCTCTGTATTGGTCACTGTCTGTGCATTTAAGTGGTGTCCTCCCCTTCCGACTGCAGCCCTCCCCCCCGCGGCTAGGAATGAGTCTGGGCTGTGACCAGGATGCCTTCACCTCAGAGCCACCTTTCAGAAGCCCCCTAGGGAGAGTTCCCAGAGACCAGACCCCAGGAGCCACACCTGCACTGCTGCCCTCTTTCCAGCTACTGAGTTCTCACCTATTAATTATCCTTAACAGGGGCTGGGGAGATAGCTCCGAGGCACAAGTGCCTGCTGGGCAAGTGCAAGGTCGTGAGTTCGAACCCTGGTCCCACAAAAAAAAATTATCCTTAACACATCCCACTCACCCTGTACTTATAGCTCATCTGCATGGGTTCCCTCCATCTCTCCATGCAACAGAGGGAGAAGTGCTCAGCCTTCCTCTCTCCAGCTTCCCTCTCAGTTCTGTACCCCAGGCTGTGAGCAGGGGGAGCCGCCGCCCCTTCCTCCTCCAGCCCGAGTTTAGCTTCCAGCCAGGACAGGCACTTGGATCCAGCACCTTTGTTAACTAAAGATTCAGTTTCTCTCCTTTGCCTCAATCTCTCACCTGGTGGCCTCCAGGGGCCTCTGTGTTCCCTGGGGATGCCTGGGAATGTGTTTCCAGGCAGATGTGGGTCCCTGGCAGAAGGTCTCAGCTGGGGCCAGTTCACTGCACACAAATCCTCTGTCTGGCTGAGCAGCCGGGTTGTTAAAGCTGGAAGGACCCTGGGGACTTTGCAGTCTCCAGGGCAGAATTCCTCTGGGGCTGCCCCTCCACCCCTTCCTGCAAAGACCCCCAGCTTTAGCCTGGATCTTTCCAGGGAGCCCCAGAACCCTGCCTCCTGTCACCACATCCATGCTCCTAAGCCCGGTGTACTAAGACTCTTTAATGGGACCCTCAGGGAACCCCCCAGCCCCACAGTATCTGAGCCTTAGGAAGCCATCCTTGGTGAAATTCTTGGAAACAAGATAGAAAGCCGAGTAGATTCCTCTCCAGCAAGCAAAGGGGTGTTGATTAATAGATCAATGTCAACTTCCTGGCTTGCCAAAGGGTTCTGTCCTCTGCCCTGGCTTGTTCCACATAGTTATCAGTAATGCAGGTTAAGGTGTAGAATGGAGACTCCAAAAGCACACCATGGCGGGGGTGGGGGGTGGGGGCAAATAAAAGCAGTAAGGCTCTGAAATGGATCAAAATGCAAAAGTTGACTTGAAAAATGGGCCAGAATTAGCAAGGGAACATTTCACCAGGGGCCATGTCCTGACTACTGTTTAAAAACCATAAGAACTATGAATTAGTAATAGTTCGTGGACGGAAAGTCCTAAAATACAGGGAAAACAGAAACGCATAGATAACAATAGGATATGGCTGCTCCCAAAAAGCACAGGCAATTTTGGTTGCATTAATAAAAGTATAAAGTCTAAACCAAAGGGGATTTAAGCTTCACTCTATTCCACAATGCATAGATACAATCAGAAACTTTATACCCTGTAAACCAAAGAGCATCTAATACATATTTTTTAAGAATTTTTTTTATTTATTTTTTTCTTGTTTCTGAACCTTTGTTTGTTTATTCACTCATTTTTATGGCCAGCTCAGCCTGCCCTGAGGGCAGGGCTGGCACAGCATGTGGTGCCGCTGGGGATCGAACCGCGGTCCCTGAAGCCACCCAAGCTTTCCCAAGCAAGCACTTTAGACCACTGAGCCATCCCGCAGGGCCTTAATACATTTTTTTTTTTTTTTGAATAAAAGCAGAAGGAAAGACTAGGGAAACTGGACTCAGTTTTTTCTTCAGATAATAAAGAAAAGCCATGGCAAGCACCACTAAGTGCTTGAGACATTTTCTTAGGAAAGTGAGCCTGGGCAAACTCCACCACCCACGCCCACCTACCTCTGTCTCTCTGTCGTTTTGGCATCCTGGGAGCCTGGGACCGTTATTCCCATTCCTCTCAGGATGGTCAAAGGTAGAAGCAGCTAGGAATGCAGCCTGGAACAGGACAGCATCCTGTGGGCCAGACCCGTGAGCCCTGGGCAGTGAGGAGCTTGCGGGCTCCCCTGCAAGAGCTGACCTTCAGCCAACCAGCCACAGGGCAGGGCAGGCAAGGTGGCCTGCCTGGGGCGGTACGTCCAGCTGACATAGGCTGTCCCAGGCCTCCCAGCCCCAGCTGGGCACTGCTGCCCAAAGTCCGGAGCTGCCCGATGGCCCTGGCCCACGCCCATGGCCCCTCTTGCTGCTCTTCTCTTCCTCGCCCTGTTCCTCTCTCATCCCCCACGTGGCCCTCCTCCTCCTCCTCCCTCTGCCCATCACCTCCCTCCCCTCACCCTCCTCACACCTGCTCCGTGGCCCCCTTCCTTCCTCCTGCCCTGGTCTCTGCGCTGATGGATGGTAGAGAACTCGAACTTGCTCCTCAGCTCCTGCACCTGAAGGCTTGAGTTAGACAGTGCTCTGGGGCTGCAGAGAGCTGCAGCCTTCCCACAAAGGACTCTGTTCCACCCCAAGAGTACACACGATTGCTTTGCTGCACTTTCAGCCAGGTGCCATCCCTCCTGGGCATGAGACTCAGAGGACCTCAGCTCCGTCCCACTGAAGCCCAGCAGCCAAAGGCAGAGAAATCAGGCTGCGGAGCTGCACCCACAACTGAAGCCTGGCTACCCCATGTCCTGGCTGTGCAGCCTCAGGCAAATTACTTAACTGCTCTGAGCACTAATGGCAGATGTTAACTCTCCCTACATCTTCCTGCTTCAAAGGCACCATCCCCACACTCACCTCAGAGTCCCAATTCATTTCTCCCACCCCTAAATCTCTTGGGGCATGTTTAAGAAACGCTCAATTGAATCCAGTGGCTTTTTAGGGGTCAGGCACT
Organism: Myocastor coypus; assembly: GCA_004027025.1. NCBI lineage: Eukaryota > Metazoa > Chordata > Mammalia > Rodentia > Myocastoridae > Myocastor > Myocastor coypus. The sequence continues at coordinate 66,543 of PVJA010007659.1, forward strand.
ATTCTTAGAGCTTCTGAGATACAAATCTATTCTAATCTCCCCCAAACCTTCAGTACGAACCATTCTTAAGCTCACCTTGCAGATGATGAAACTGAAGTTCCAGGATAGCCACTCTCACTGCTATTCCTCCTCTGACTGAGGCAGCCAAGAGGAACAACAGGACCTCAAGGCCTTCCTAGTCCACATCCTGGGTCATGTGGAGCTCTCCAGGAGCCTGGCAGGGGCTCAGTAGTCTCTTCTAGCAAAGAGTCCCACCCCTTCCAACTCACTGCCTCCACCCAGGCAGCTTCCACCATGGCTGCAAGCTTCTTCCTGGGTCCCCACCTTGTGTTTCAGAGAAGGAGCTCCTTCAACATGTTATCAAAGATCTCTCTCTCTCTCTCTCACACACACACACACACACACACACACACACACACGCACACACACACGCACATGCACACACACATGCACATGCACACTCAACCTCCCAGAGGAATGGCTTCACAGGCTGCACATCCCAGTTCTTTCTCTGCCTAGCGACCCTTGTACTCTCAGTGCTCAGTTGTCTCTGGTTCTGATCCTCAGCCGGTGACCCTCACACACTCACGGCTTCACCTATTCATACACTACGGGCTCTGTGGGTGCCCTGCCCAAGAACCAGCCAAGGACCCTGCCTTAAGAAGCGCTTGGTCTACTAGAAGGAAACAAACACACAAACAAAAACACAAGCCGGGCATGGGGGAACAAGTCTATAACCCCAGCATTCTGGGAGATTGAGACAAGGAGATAGAAAATTTAAATCCAGCCTGGACAACTCAGTGACTTAGTGAGGCCATGTCTCATAAAATGAAAATTAACAGGGGATACAGCTCAGAAGCATAAGTGCCTGAGCTTGATCCCTAGTACCCACCCTCTTCCAAAAAGAAAAAAAAATTAAAGTAAGGAATGGGGATGTAGTACAGTGCAAAGGCCTTGGGTTTAATCTCCAGTACAAAATAGAAAGGAGGGGAGAGGGGAGGGGAAGAGGAAAGGGAAGAACAGGGGGAGAGGGAGGGGAGGGGAAGGGAG
>PVJA010007660.1:0-67692 GCA_004027025.1 Myocastor coypus
TTTTTTTTTTTTTTTTTTTTTTTTTTTTTTTTTTCTAAGCAACATCAATAGGGAGGTGGGTCATGCCCACACACTGTACTCTGTAGAACAATTGTGAGGACAATATGCAATATGTTAACTTTCAAAGAAAAGAAAGGGGAAAGGAGAAGGAGGGAAAAAAAAAAGTAATGTTGATTTAGAAGGGTAAATGTTTCATTGTTTGATCAATCTTATATACCTATATGTATTAACCTAAACTGCTCTGATGATGAAAATATGTAATATAACAATTGTTAAATTTAAAGAATAAAAAATATTTAAAAAATATAGAAATATATTGGAATTGAGAACAGGTGCGCCTGTCTGTCTGTGCCTGAGCTTCCCTCTCCTTGTGTGTGAGCTGCAAAAGTCAGGTGTTCAGGCACCTTCCTACCAGAACCAGCTTAGCACCTGCACTAGTGTCCTATAACTGAGACAACTTTTATAGAATCCTGGGTCAAATAAAGCAAATACAGACTTTCTTACCCCTTCAGAAAAGCAGACAGGAGGTATGTGGCTCCAAGTTGCTATTGTAAAAATCTGCGGTGAGCAGCAGAGAGGTTCACTTGGCCTTGGATCGAAGAGGTTCCACTGCAGGTTCCATGGGCTCTATTGCTTTAGGCTCAAGTCAGAGACACACCAAGTCACACGGTGTGACACAGCCCACTTTTATGGCCAAGAGGCAACAAGAGGGGAAGAGAAAAGGACAGCAGTGCCCAGTGTCCTTCCAGGACAGCAACCAATGACCCAAAGAGACTCCAGCTGTTCACGCTCAGCTACTCTCTAATAGCCACCGTGGAAGCCAGTGGCTACCTCAGGGACTCGGGGGACACGGAAGATCCCACTGAAGGACAGTGTTTCCCGTCACTAGGTTGCACTGTGGATGACCACTGGTATGATCTGATGTTTGCTTGATCAACTTGAAATTATCAAGAACAGAACATAGATCGCTGATACGGGTGTTGCTAAGCCTATCAAGCCGGAAGTGACAGCGATTTTCTATGTTCTTACATAGAAGTGGAACAATTGGAAACAACCAGTGTCTGAGGTCATCCCATGCTCCTCGGACATCAAGTTGTGACATGGTAAGTTTTGCAGTCTCAGACCCTACAACAGAGTTAGTGTTTGAGGTGGTGCTGCGGCTATGTGACTCGCGCATGCCCTGTGTTTGGGAGGAGTGCGGCACCTCGTGGTGGCGCCAGGCAGCTCTGAGAGCTGGCAGCTCGTTGCAATTTTCAGCACAAGTGAAGAAGCAGCATTAAGCAAGGCCATAAAGCGATGGCCTGAAATGCAAGCACAAGTCCCGTCTAACAGGTTTAAATGAAGTTAACATAAAAGCACCACGAAGTAAAATAGAACACGAAAGGGTAGAGGCATCTGCTAATTCCAGAATTTTCTAATTATATCTAAATCAATATTTTAATGTTTTTGCGAGCCATTCAATATATAAGTATTGTAATAAAAGCTGGAAATGATATGCAGACATACTTTCCTTAAAATGCATCATCGTATATATTTTTGATAGAAAAATTTAAACGTTATGATCTATATTCTGTTTACTTCAGTGATTATTGCTGAAAGTTTTGATTTGGAAAGTACATGTCTCTCTATAAAGCCTTGATAATCGGTTTCACCCTGGGAAGTAAGTTAGTGATCACTGATAATCATAAGTAGTTTTTGTCTTTTTATCTTTCAGTCATTCATGCTTTTTTTATTTGGTTTTTTGTTTGTTTGTTTGTTTTGTTTGTTTGTCTTTTGAGACAGGGCTTGCCTGTGCAGTTCAGACACAGCTCAGGCTCACTTCGCAGCCCAGGATAGTCTTCAACTCACAAGGCTCTTCCTGCCTCAGCCTCCTAAGTGCTGGGATTGCAGGAGTGCACCACCACGCCCGGATGTTGTTTTTCTTTTTAACAGTCTCTTACTATGTGGTCCACGTGGACCTTGAAGGTTCGGACTTAAGCCACCTTTTACCAAGTGGACTTCACAGCACACAGAATTCAGAGCACAGCCCAGAGAGCCCCGACATGGCAGTAGGTCTGTGAAATGAAACAGAACCTCATGGTATCTGAGGTATTCTCTGTCACTTAAAAATAGTTCAGTATTCTAAAAAATAATATTGTATATAATTCTTTCACTAACCCCATGATTCTCTCATTAACTCTCAAATATAGTTTTGGCTAAGTGTGTTAGATGGAATTCCATTGAATTAATCTCTATTTATGTTTAAATTATTTTTGAGTTTTAAATATTTATGATGCCTCCCTTTATTTTCTCCTAAAATCCACATTTTCTACAAAAGTGATTTTCTTATTTTTTCTATTTGTAGAACCTGGCATAACTAAGAAAATGTTTTTAAACATGTTGTGAGTAACTTTTCCAAGCCTGAGGTCGTAAGGTTGTAAGTTTTAGTTTTTGTTTCCATTTTAGCCTTTGATATTTAGCTTATTATTTTGATATACCTGTTTTATACTTCTAACTAAAAACTCTAAGCCACTGTTATCGAAGATGTCATTTATTTTCTCAAGAGTAGTAATGAATTTTTTGATTCACTGATCCACATGAAACTTAAGTATAAGTCTAATGAATTCATACTCCAATTATTATGCTCTTTAATGAATATAGTTTCTTAACTCAATGTTTAATTTCCTGTAAAACCACTCTCCTCGGTACTTTTATGCCTCAGAAACTTCCACATGGCTGTCACAGAGCTCAGATTCAGAAAGTCAGATAACAGCCAGCAGCAACGTCTTCTAAGAGTCTGGGTTCTAACTGAAGTTCTACTAAAAAGGACAGTAGCAGAGACATATTTTCTAGTCTTACAATTTTACTTTTTTCCACATGAAATTATTCATTTAATAAATTATTCTACAATGGATCAGAATAACTTTTTATTTGGTTCTTCATATGGACTGCATTTCTTAAAACTAATTACTAGGTAATATTTTCACTAATTTGCCCAACACTAAGTACCTTTCTTCAAAGAAACATGATTAATCTTAATTACAACCCCTTAGTGCCTGTGCTATTATTATCATTGTTATTATTACACTGATGATTTCCAAGACCAGCCTTGTAATAAATCATCTGTAAATATGAAAAGATGCCCATATAATGTTTCATATATACATGTATAATCTACATACGTTTTTAAATTTAAATATGTAAATGTAAATATAAATATTTTGCAAGCATGTGGTCATGCACTCTTGCACAAATATGGCTTCAGTCTCTAATCATTCTCTTATAATTAAGGTACTATTTCTTTCTTTTTTTTTTTTTTTTTTTTTTTTGAGACAGACAAGGTCTCACTGTGCAGCTCAGGCTGGCCTCGAACTCGCACTGATCCTCCTGCCTCAGCCTCCCGAGTGCTGGAATTACAGGCGTGCACCACCATGCCCGGCTTTCCTTTGTTATCTTTATACTACAATTATCCCTTGAGTTTCATCCACTCCTAAAGGATCGATACTCCAGTTTTCAGGACCTGTGAATATGCTTTTCTTTGTACATATTTCAGACATCCAATTGTGATGATTCACCCTAGGCTGGGGTAGACTGTACCTCTAAGGGAAGAGAGGTTAATGTTGCAACAAGACACAGCCGCAGCTCTAGGGTGAGACTACACGTGAAGACACAGACCTAGAGAGAGGCAGACAAGACCCAAGACCTCTGCAAACGAGCACAAGAGTTTCACACTCAGCTGCCACTGGCCAACGACTCACTAGGATGGTAGAAGCCACCTGGGTAAGGAAATGACCTGCTGCCGAGGCTTCACACCATGCTATCTGGCCTAATCTTTTATCTTGCATTTATAGCTTTTTGAAATATGAAGCAATAACTTTCCATTGTTTTAAGCCACCAAGTGCATAGCACTTTATTACAGCATGCTTAGGAAACCAGTGCAAACACAAAGCTCTCACATTAATCTTGTTTTTAGTGTATTTAGACAATTTTATTTTCTGTGCAACAGCTGAAAGTTAATTTCTCAATTTTTCATTTTTTTGCCTGAATGAATTAACTAATGCACCAAGCACAGAGCTCAGCCATCATAATAATGTATTGCGTCACTTCTCTTGATGTTCACGGTACTGAGATTTCTGTAGTGTTTCTCAGGCTATTTCCCTTTGTAACAGTTTTACAATTTATCTTAAAAGAAGCTAATATATTAAAATACTATCCAGATTCTTCATGTGAAATTTTTTTTCATTGTCTTAGTTACTATTTACTCATTTATGGGACTAGCACCAGACACTCAAAATAAAGAATGGCAAGGTTTATTTAGCTCACAGTTACTGGAGGTTTCAGTCCATACTCAGCTGGCAGAAGGTTGAGTGGAACAGGGTAGAGAGCAGCACTTCATGGCAGCGGAACAGCAACAATCAGGACAGAGGCAACCAACCAGCCAACCAGGGCGGCAGAGAGCAACAGAAAGTGTCTGTCTGTCTGTCTGTCTGTCTGTCTGTCTGTCTGTCTCTCTTTATATTACTTTCAGGCTCTCTGCCTATCCACCTTAAGCCACAACCACAATCCCAGAGGGACTCAGACCCATAATTCCATCAATACTAAAACATATAATCCCAGTGGATCATGAGTCCAGTCTCAAACTCTAAAAGTTCCTGCCCCATGATTGCATGAGGCTTTGGGGGGAATACTAGACATAAACTATAACACTCACTTAATCAATGATTCCATTAAATGGTAAACAATGTAGCCAGAAAACTAACACATAGTTAACTTAATACATATATTATACCAAATGGGCCAAACCAAAATCTAGAGAATAGTCTGGGTAACAACTTTAGAAAATATATATTCAAAAAAACATGAGACATTGTTCAGGACAGCCCACATGAGAGGTCACAAAACATGTCCTCATATTTTTAAAAATTTAAATAATATTGGGTATCTTTACCTGATTGCAAAATGATAGAGGTAGAAATCAGTAAAGAGAAGAAGAGCAGAAACTATGCGAATAACTGTAAGTCAAATGACTTCCACATACGATGATTGAATGAAAATTTCACCATCACATTAATTATATTTATTATGTTGATAAATTAATCTGATCCATTGACTTAATATTTTTTTCATTCTGAAGGCAAATTTCAAAAATGATTGTATAACATCAATTTTTCCAGTACTCTTGCAATGAGTAAAACAATATTCTAGGCTTTAGGATTCAATATTTTTATAAAGTGAAATCCATTGTACTATTGAAAAATTTCTACAATTTTTATTTGATGAAGCCCATATTTTCCTTACATTTACATGAATAATTATTCTGACTCTTATATTTTTGTTTTACTAGTATTTTCTCTTTCTACATTTTGTATGCTTTGCTTCATTCTCCTTAATTTACATTTTTGGAAAGAAGCCCAGTTCAGTCACTGTACCATTGCCGCAAATATAGTAGTCTCTTCCTTGAATTATTTCACAAGTTTCATTATGTTTGGTTTTCTGGTAATTTGAGAATTATTTGGCGTTTTTATTTATGTGTTTTATTTCTGTGGGTTGTGTGTGTGTGTGTGTGTGTGTGTGTGTGTGTGTGCATTTACTGAGTTTCATAGATCTGTGCTTTAGAGCTGACCATCAATTTTGATAAATTTAAGAAAAAACATGCTTCAAATATTCATCTGCCTCTTTTCCCGTTTCTCATATTCTGATTGCATGTATATTTCAACTTTTGCTATTGTCTTGAAGCAAGACTTAAGGAGAAGTCACCCGCAAACTCTGCCCTTCCTTCCTGGTAGCGATAACCCTGGGCAGATAAGACTGGCAACTGTGTCCTGTAAACAGAGCGTGTGTCCTCTTGTGCTTGCAGGACTCATGAGGTTCTGTCTCTTTCAAGGCTAAGTTATTAACTGTGGCTTGCTTCTGTGTTCTCAGCCCCACCCCCCAGATTCCTACAACCAACCCCCTCCCCTAAATGCATAAACCTAGAACCTTCCCTTCGTTCCAATACCCAGCACTTTGGACATGAGTTCAGCTGGGTTAGTGTGCGTCTGAAATCTTAAAATAAAACCTCCCCCCATTGGTCTTTCTGATCTATTGAACTCTAAAACAGTCTCAAAATAATTTGAAAAAAATGGCTTTTTTTTGTTGTTTTTTTCTTTGTATTTTGGTACTTAAGTGTTTTGGATATATATCCAAGATAATTCACTCTTTCACTACTCATGCCTAGTTTACTGGGCCTAGCAAAGTCATTCCTTGCTTTTTCTAATACTACTTTCTAAATGCACCTTCTATGGCTTCTATCTAGATCTCTCCCCCAATTTCGTACATTCAGAAGGAGCTCTTTGGATGTGGCTGGATTTTGGATGTATGAATACATATTATGGATATGTATATGGTATCTGAATTGGTTTAGCGTAGCTCTGGAGGTGGATAACCCAGCCCCTCCCTTGGTGTCAGTGGTACCAAGTAATGGATTTGCATCCTCGATGGGGTATTATGGCAACGATGGAAAGCGGGCTGCTGTGTCCCTGTCTCCCTTCTGCTCTCATGGACTCTTTCTCCTCCGCAGTGTCCGTCTGCCCTATCCCTCCCCCCACGCTGGAACCAATGGACTATGGACCGAAGTCTCTACATTCTGTGAGCTAAGATACCCTTTCCTCCCTCAGCATGTGACTGCTGAGTATTTAGGTTCAGCAATGAGAAAAAAAAAAAAAAAAGTAAGGCAGCTGTTGTAGTCTTTCTTAGATTTTCCATCACTTATTGGTTACTCACGTGTCCTTCCATTAGGTGAGCTCTTCCGGTATCAGTTACAATTATTTTAACTTTTTTGTGTGATAATTACCTAAAATCATGTCTCTTTTTCACCCTTCAGGCAATAAAGGTTCACACTTTTGAATATGCCTTCAACTTTCTTAGTTGAAAGCTATACACGGGGTGGGGGATACGGCACATAGGCATAAGAGCCTGCGTACCTAATGCAAGGTCCTGAGTTTGATCCCCAGGACCACAAAACAACAACAACAAAAAGTTATACACAATATTGTTGTGCCATCCTGTACAGAGTTTCAAAGGCCATTGCCATTCTTGTTTGTGAGTCTGTGGTTGCTTCTGGTGTCTCAGAAATATCCTCAGCTTGGAGGTTTTGCTTGATCTCGGGATAGATCGATAAAGTGCCTATTATTTTTTCCAGTGTTCCATAGTGTAATGCGACATAGCCCACATATAGTCATCAAGTTTATGCAAAGTGGCCAATGAGATATTACATAACATTTGTATATTTAGAGAAGACACAGAGGATCAAAATATTAGGGTTTTATTAAATGTCGCTTGAGGGGTTGGGAAGATAGCTCAGCAGAATAAGTGCTAGCCTGGCAAGTACAAGAGCCTCAGTTCAAACCCTAGTCGTGCCCCCCAAAAAATAATAATAATTAATAAATGTCACCTGACTCAGTCACCAGACAATACCAGCGAGGCTAGGGTTAAGCCAGTACAGTAGATTCTTATACTTGAGTCTGCAGCAATAATTTATAGTTCTTTTAATTATAGCTATCAAATCTAGAATAGGCTAAAGGCTATGAGAAATTAAGGAGAGCTGCTGAAGTATTTCTAAATGGGACAGGACAGCTTATGAAGCGGTGAGTTTCTTACCTTCGGAAGCATTCAATTAGAAATTAATTGAACACTTGTCAACACTGTCCTAGAAGGATTATTATTATATCATAGCAGTGACTAAGATATCCATCCTCCATGCCTTTATAAAGATCTGTGCTCTAAGAAGTAGTATAAAATCGGTAACACCTAGTGGTCCTGGCACACAACTATAGGGCCACAATTAAATCATTACTTTCTTTAACCTACTGTCCCTTTGATTTTATGAGATTATGGCATGATGGAATTTTTAGAAAACATCACATCACTGAACCTTCAGAAAAATGACGCACTAAATTACAAAGATGTTCAACTGAACCTTAGGCCTTGTGCTAAAAATATCACACGGAACCATAGCACATTCCTGCAACTGTTATATGTGAAGATTGTAGCCCCAGAAAAGGAACTGACCTTGGTGTGAGCAATTTTCCTGCACTACATGTTTGCCAAAACACATCAAAAAATGAGCAATGTGATACCAAAATAATGCTTCATTATTTCTTACAGTAAACAAATATTACTGGAGAAGACTCTTATAAATACAGGCACTTTTTAAATTAAATTCGACAATTCAGTTGTACCCTTAAGAGTACACTACAGAATTGCCACCGATTAAAACTTCATTTGTCTCATGATTCTGGGGAGATGTAGCCCATGTTTGACACTCATTGTATAGTTCGCCAACTGAAGCAAAATTTTGCTAAATGCTTCTGCTTGCAAATTCATTTTTTAAAAAAATTTTTTGCCATCAAAGTTTGCTCATATTCCATTTGCACTCTTCTGAATACTTATCATAGTCATTTGCCATAAATAAAACAATCAGCATTGTTTCTCTCACCTTTAGTGACACTTTCGTTTTCAAGTTACTATAATGTAGTCATTGATTTGTAAATACAAATAAGTTTCAATGTTTTAAAAGAAAACAAAAAAAGGGTAATTCAGAGAATATGAGACAAGGAAAAATGCCATAGGATTGACCTGCCACAATTTTGTATATGCGTAGATTTCTAAGTTTTTGTGTAAAATGTATAACAGTTTTTTAAATCATATTCTACAGGGATTTATTAGAATGTCAATGATTATTAGAAAATACCAGTTCTATGTTAAGTCTAAGGCATTTAATATTCAGAAAGGCAGTGATGCCGGGCGTGGTGGCGCACACCTGTAATCCCAGCACTCGGGAGGCTGAGGCAGGAGGATCGGTGTGAGTTCGAGACCAGCCTGGGCTACAAAAGTGAACTCAAGGCCAGCCTGAACTGCATAGTGAGACCCTGTCTCAAAAAGACCAAAAAAAAAAAAGAAAGGCAGTGATGATGAGCTCAAGTACCTATGTTGTAGAGTAGTGGTATCCCTAAGCTTCTTGTCTGGAGGGTTAACAACATGAGTTTGAAAATCTAGTTGTACCCAAAAGGAGGAATGGACGCCTTGTGTCACCCCTGTATCGTGAAGAGGCTCTCAGTCTACTTAAGCTTTATATTACTGGGCTAAGGAATGGGAAATTTGACCATCTGCTTCACGATTCCCTGTGGTGCAAACTTTAGAAGTTAGTGCCTAACTTTTGGCACTGTTCTGTAACTATCTAGTGGTTTTAGACTGGCCACCCGATAATCTGAATCCCATCATCTCCCTCATGCAATAACCTTAACGAATGAAGTCAAACGGAGTAAATACATACATACATACATACATACATACATACATAATATAATATACATAAATACATACATACATACATACATATATACATAAATACATACATACATACATACATACGTAAATACATATGTGTATATATATATATATATATATATATATATATATATATATATTTGAGACGTGACATAATAAAGAACTAACATTTTACAATGTAAAAGAATAGTTCTGGACACAGTGAAATGGAAAGAGAGGGAACATCAGGGGAAGCAACAAAGATGGGGGAGGGAAAAGAAACAGGAAAAAAGGAAGGGGAAAGAGTCAGGAAAGTAAATACTCGGGATAGCAGTGGCGATGGCACTTAGGCAGTCTTGCATCACTGTGTTTCTGTAACTCATTTATGGCAGCTTTTTAAAGTCACAGCTAATGTTTAAATTTTTCATGTTCGCCGACTCCGTACAATATTATCTATATTGTGAGCAGCTACATTGGAGACCGCAAAGTGGAACACACAAACCACTCTTCAACACCTCTCACCGTGGTCACGTGTACCATTTCTAATGTCTTAGGTAGCATTGTCTCTTTAAAATTGATTTTTAAGTATATAAGGTAAAAAAGACAATAAAATTAAAGTTATTTGATCAATTTTGCATACCTGTATCTATTAATCTGCACAAGAAATTTGACGATGAAGGTTTACAACAGCCATTGTTAAATTTTTGTTCCTGCTTTGAAACTCTGTAGCATTTGTGCTGTTGTTATTCTGGCTTGTCTTTGCTTCTGCTATTCACTTTTGTTACTTCTTTAAAATAAAATAAAATAAAATAAATAAAATAAAATAGGGCAGCCAAATAGCTCAGCAGATTAAAGCCCCTGAAAGAAGGCCCAGGGGACAAGGATTGCATCCCCCACCTGCCATGCCAGCCTGGCTACGGGGGTGCTATGATATAGCAACAAACACTGGGGACAATGGAGTCCACCTGTAACCCCAGGTCTTGGGATGCTGTAAACAAGTGGATCACTATGAGTCTGGCCTAGTAGTGAGAACCTGAACACCCTGTAGACGCATCCATAAAATACAAAACATAAATACATACATACATACATACATACATAAATACATATGTGTATATATATATATATATATATATATATATATATATATATATATTTGAGACGTGACATAATAAAGAACTAACATTTTACAATGTAAAAGAATAGTTCTGTCTGGCATGGTGGCACACACCTATAATCCCAGCACTCGGGAGGCTGAGGCAGGAGGATCGGTGTGAGTTCGAGACCAGCCTGGGCTACAAAAGTGAGCTCAAGGTCAGCCTGAACTGCACAGTGAGATCCTATCTCAAAAAAAAAAAGAACAGTTCTATTCAAGTTTTTGTATTTACACTTTATTAATGACCTCTGTTTATTTACAGGTCATCCTGGACGGGGAACTCTGAAGACACGCAGAGCCGCGTGTGCTGACTCTGCCAGAGGAAATCTTTTTGACTCAACAACATTCAGAATAATGGTGACTTTGAAGGCAAAAGGGGAGATCTGTTAGATCCTCCCCTGCACATACTCTAGAAGTCTAAATCCTGAGCCGTCTGTCAGGTGTGTTGTGTGATGCTTAACCATCTTAAACACGCCTGTCTCCTCAAATATTTACCATTGCTGTCCATAGTCAACGGTCTGTGCCATGGCATGCCAGGGTGCAGTTCTTACCAAATGAAACTCAAACTCGCTTATTCCCATTGGCAGCAGCTGTCCCATCCCTGCTCCTCTACCATCCCTGGCCTCTGCTCTACACGGCCAGCTCAGCCTGCGCGAATAAGGAAGTTCACGTACCGCAATAAATAGGTCTACTACTGACTCTGGTTAACTATAAGCCACCTTCTTCAGCGTTTATTTTAGAGGACAGATAACTGCAAATTCTAGCTCTGTCTCTGAGAGTAACTACCTGCCAGAGCCCTAAATACTCCCACACCAGGTCAATATTTGCCAAACACTTGCTGCCATTCCTTTGCTAGGGTTCATAAAGAAGCCAGCCTAGGTCCTTGCCGCCTGGCCTCTGCGGGAGCAGAGCAGCCTATGGATCCTAGTTGCCTTGCTCCAAGTTCTTTTCTCTTTCCGTGAAGATAAAGTAACTCTTCTCTGGCTAAGGCCAATTGGCCGTCACCGACGGATGGCCCATGCCTTCTAGGTGCCTTCGTTGGTCTTATAATTACTCAGTGTTAGACCGAGCCAAGTGAGCTTACATGATGCTCCGGTTTTCTCTGTTATTGAAGTCGTCTTGGTTAAAATCATCTTCACTAGTTTAACGTCATTGGTTTTACTTTTGCTTGGGTGTGCTCTCACAAATTTTCACCACGTTCACCGTAAGCGACGCAGCATTCACCACGGCCAAGTGCCCTTGCTCTGTGAAAAATGACCTAGACTGTGACTGCAGTGTTGGTATTGTTTGGTGAGCTCTCTCTCAGCAACTGACCCTGGGCTCAGCATGAACCAAGCAGCTCCAATGCGCCACACTGGAAGACAGGGTTTCCCTTATGGCACATTCCTTCCATTAACATGTATTCATTTTATAATTATTATTAAGACATCCCCTTGCCTAGCCAGTGGCTGGAAGCAACACTGTAATATCATCAGTTAAAAGGAAAAACTGAAATAAAATCTCAGGCTGAGCTCATCATGAACAGAAAAAGGAGAAATCCCAGAGGAAATAAACCAGACAAATTCTGTCCAGCACAGTCACTTTGTTATAAATTTATTTTAAAATGTATGCTAGTCTTACATAGTAACAGTTTCACAACTTTGTAATATGATATTGTTTCTGTAATTTTAGAATAATTTATGTTTCTATAATATATGTAGCAAAATAGTTATGAAATAAGAACATACACAGCTTAAATATACATGCTAGTTAACAGAATTCATTGTTCATTAAATTATTTTACTATCAGGCAAGAATGACAAAGGATTTTCTCTTATGTATAAGGTATTTTCATGATTTAAAAATCTATGTCTCTTGGGGCCTGGCAAGATGGCTCAGTAGTGTAAAGCGCCTGCTTAGGAAAGCTTAGGCAGCTGCAGGGACCGCAGTTCGATCCCTGTCACCACATGCTGTGCCAGCCCTGCCCTCAGGGCAGGCTGAGCCATCTATAAAAATAAATAAATAAGCAAACAAACAAAAGTTCTGGAACAAGAAAAAACATAACATAAAATAAAAATAAAATAAAATGCCCTAAAATCTGTGATGGGTTATTCTCATGCAGAGAGTGATTTTGCTCAGCCAAGTGTGGGTCATGAAGCAAGACTAAGAGTGATGTAAATAAAGCCTGTGTCTCTCAAGGAGCTGAAAGACACTGCCCAATTGTTTTGACGCAGAACTGGCTGTCACTGTTCTGCTCCTCGAGTGTCCTGTGTAGGGTGGTGTGCAGCAGCCGTTGAACTTATTTAGATTTAATAATGTGTGCTTAGTAGCATGAACAGAGGGCCCGTCACGTGCTTTCTGTAGTGCTACACACTCAGGAAAAGGAAGACAGGCACATACTTTTACTGTATCACAAATTTAACGGTAATGTTACAATGAAAGCCTGAGTAAACAATTTGAAGACACAGACAGCTTCCTTCTCTTTCATGTTCAAATATATGTGACTCTCCAACACATACACACACACACACACACATACACACATCTATCTGTCATAGGCTCAAAACCTGTTACACTAAAGGATGTGAGCCAATGTGAGCAAGGACTCTATCAGGCCAATTATGATAAATGATTATATATATATATATATATATATATATATATATATATATACATGATATATACATATTATGATGTATATGTTATATATATATATATATGATATATACATATTATGATGTATATGTTATATATATATATATATATATATATATATATATATATGTCATATATGTTGACACAGCTACATTTCCTAAATCTGAAAAGATTTAAATGACTCACAATCTGAGCTAATGCTCCTTACCCATTAGAGAGACGACCGTAGCTTTAAAGCACACACCCCAGGAATCACTGTGCTCAGGCCTCCTGGTGAGAGTCCATAGTTTCCAAAAATGAAAACAGTAAACTTCAGCTTCCCATTTCCATTAACACTGAGCAAAGATCCGCTAAAAGCTCTGTCACACGTAATCCATTTTGCACTATGACTAGGGTTAGATGATCCTGCGAGTGCATGTCATTTAGTTATTAAACACTAACTGAGGATGGAAGGAACCACAGCGCCAGGCCGCCATGGCTTCGACTATCTGTACACGGGGAATGTCTATAAAAATGTCTCAGAGACAGTGGGATTCGCATTACACATACATTCAGGACTTTAATTTAGGAAATCAGTGTAGTAAAGTGAAAAGAGGATCCTGAAATTTGGTATATCTTTGACGTGATGTCAGCTCATTACCTTGTGAATTTCAGTCAAGTTAGAGATAATTTTACCTTTGAAGAGCTTCAGTAGCTCGGCAATGCAGCGCTTCCTGTGCAGGTCACTGTAGAGAATAGAAGACTCAGTTCCCTGAGAGCACTTTCACTTGTCGCCTAGAGTATCCTAGGACAACACAGGTGAGCCACGGTGACTAATATCCTCTCTCCTGCAAAGCCATCCAATCCTTTGCCTATATTTTAGAAGAGGGATCTTCTACTTAAAAACTGGTAGCCTGTGTTCACTTACTCATATTTTGTTTTTATGTTTTACTTTCACATTCTGGTCATTTTTCAACTTTTGTAAGAAGAACGCTATTTCAATATTCATTATATTTACAGAGTCCACGTGGAGTTTGGGATCAAACAATGAGCAAAATCAGGGAAGTGCTCATTTGGCGGAACCTGAACTTGCAATATAAGAGGCAAATAGGTTTAAAAAAACATTTTTGAACAACAGCTAAACTGCAGCTGTGACCAGAAAGCAAAAGCTGCTGCCATCTGTCCTCACCAAAATTCAGGTTTGCCCTGCCTGATCATGCTCAAATCAGGGCTGAAAGGTGCCTAGTAATTCTCTAGTTTAAAGTTACCCAGGTTAGAGTGACACAATAAGTCACTTCAGCCAGATCTCTGCTCCCATAAAACACAGTGGTTGTACAGTGCCATTTGTTTCCTCATTTTAGTACCAACCACAGTGGGAATGAAATGACAGTCAATTTAGATTTTGTTGTGAGAAGGTACTGTGGCTTCATGCAGGGTGTGGATCTGAAGTGGTAGATGGAATTAGCGCGTGAGGCTGGGAAAAATTATTAGGTGATATGAACCAATGATGGGCTGAATGCGCGGAAGGTCAGGGAGTAGAGCACAGGGAAAATTACTCTGCCTTTGCAGATGACACTGTGATTTTCAAAACTAAGCCCCTTTAATAAGGGTTCAATGTCTTCACTTTCCTTAATATGAGGTAAAAGCATCACTGAGGCAAGGACAGTAGTCTACAGTTTAGATCTTTGTACTGAAAGCCTCTGATTACAGCATTTGTGTCCACTGTGCAATACGTGTTTGGCTCCCAGTTCCATCGGTACTGAGAAGTCAAGGCTATTCCATTTTCACTACTGTAAATAATGCTATGACTGACTGTTTTTTGTGTCTTTACCTTTTAATTATCTATGTTTTCAGAAAACAACACAGGTGTATGAGGGAAGTTGCATGCTAGCTCAGCACCAGCTCAACCACCTGCCTCTTCTGGCTCATCCTAAGGTGTCCATAAAGGCAGAAAGTCTATCATCTCCACGTGCAGGTCTTGCGGGATTCTGTTACTCAGACTCCATGCCAGCACCTTAGTTCTTAACTAGTCTCAGTCTTTTTCATGACAGGACTGTTAAGTAAGGACGAACGTAATCATTGCATACGTGTGTGTGTGACACCTCCATTCACTTGTAAGCATGAGCACGCTCGGATGTACAATTCTACACATCGAGTCATGTGTGTTTGTGTGTCATTAGATTGTATATTATTTCTCTGTAGAGATAAATTATGTTAATACAGTTTATATCTTTAAATGAACTTTTAATTTCTTCCATTTCATTAACCAAAAAAACCATACTGTGCTCAATTACAGAGTTGATTTTTTTCAGTTTAAAGAAAATTTGGTACATATTTTATATTAATATATGCAGTACTTTTTGTTGTTCTGTTAATAACTTCAAAATTTTCTTGTCTACCTGTGGATTTTTTTTGTTTCCATTTATATTATCTGCACATATAGACACTTTTCATTTGCTTTTGGCTCTTACAAAACTGTTACCAAACTCACCTTTGAAGAAGATTGCAACCATGCTTAAATATAGGTGAAGAATGAGCCTGTAGAAGTGAAGTGGCTGAGGTGATATGTGCCCACTAAATTGAGTCACAGATTTTCATATCACCCTCTTATGGGAAACTTGCATCAATTAGTGCTCATTTAAAAGTGGGAGTATGCATTGCTGTATGCTGAGAAATGCTGAAGAAAAAAGTTCTTTGGATTTAGAAAATGTCATGCGGCACCGCGGGGCAGAGGGGGAGAATTTTCTTGGCAATGATTGGCAATGGTCCTAGAGCAAATATAATAAATATCACTAATTTGAAGGTATTGATTGACACACTGTTTTTGCAAACATTTTTAGATGAAATGAGCACAGAATTACCGGTTACTATTCCTAGCAATCTTTAAAAGCTGCCAAGCTCTTAAACATTTTCTTTTTGAAAAATTAGGAGAATGTCTTTTCATTTTAATTCTTTTTAATTGGTAGGAAAATCTGTTTACTCACTGGTTGATATTTAGGTAGGGTTGCTAGCTGTTTATTTTCCATGAACTATTTCTACAAGATTTTTAACCTCACTGTCATATTTAAGTAATTCTTTTTTTTCCATTAAGGAAGTATTTTTTTTTCTTTACTGTCATCAACATGTGTCACTTCTTTTAGCTGTGTGTGCTACAATTTTACATTTTTACAAATTATAGTGCACAAATATTTTAGATGTCCATCTTTGTAAAAACTAGCAATGAAAACATGGATAGTTAATGTCTTCAGGTATCAGTTGTCTTATCTGTTAAATGGGATCTGATGACTTCAAGATATATCTTCACAATTCAAATATAACATTCTTTATAAACATTTCTACATAGGGTGATTTTAGCTCACATATTTCTCTGAGAGTCCTCATTTAGACAGCAGAAGTTAACTCGTAAAATAACCTACCATTCAGAAGCAATAAACTCGTGAACAAGCCTTTGGCTGTGTGCTGCTCACATTCCTTGCCAAATACATTAGTGTGTGGAAATTCCCTGACTGAACGCTCCCTTATCTCCTACAGTAAGGGCGCTGTTCCTGTTACAGACATCCCAGCCGAAGGCAGGATCTTATTTGTGGTAATGTTTTCTCATATCCAACAGGAGTTCACTAAATGGCACCAAACAGCTCCCTCATCAAATGCTGAACATGTATCACTTCCATGTTGTTTTTCCATGAAATATAAGACAGGCCAGCTCTAAACATAACCAACTCTCAAAGCAGAATTTCTTATCAGTCAGTAAACAACTTCTCCTAGATAATATAGAAATAACAGTGGCACTTTTCTCTGTGTCTTAAATTCATAGCCTATGCTACCTTGATGAAAGATGATGGTTATGTCGCATAAACAAGATGTGCCAGATGATTCTTATTTATGGCTATGGGTCTATGAGTAGTGTGTGTGCACGTGCGCGTGTGTGAAATATAAGTGTATTATGTTTATTATATAGTCTTAGAAAATATATCTTGGAACTGAAAATACTTTTTAAAATGTTTATTAATTCCAAGTTGGATCTATAGTATCTTATTCAAAAACCAATCAAAGTTTCTGAAAAATATTCCCGATACCATCAGAAGTAGAATGTTCATCTGGGAAGTTACAGGGTAGAAGGTAAGACTGCACCCTCCTGGCCTTGTCCGTTGCCATGGCTTTCATTGAGGTTGCCCAAGATTTTAAGAGGGCTGAGATTAAGGAGAACAGATTCGCAGCTGAGAAACCACAAGAGAATGAATGCAGCTGCCCACACCCAGTTGACACAGGTTCACTGACTCAGAGCTCTGAGCTATCAGCAGACAAGTCCAGAGCCTCGCAGACTTTCTCTTTCTTCTTGCTCTTCTCCTTCTTCTTCCTCTTCTTCTTCTTCTTCTTCTTCTTCTTCTTCTTCTTCTTCTTCTTCTTCTTCTTCTTCTTCTTCTTCTTCTTCTTCTTCTTCCATTCTTACTCTTCGTCCCCTCTCCTATTCAAGTATATCAGTTCCAAATTCTATTTCACTTTCCTTAAAACAGGGTAGGGATAAGAACCGGGCTGGTGTTCATGAGACACAGGAAGGATACGACACTGAACCTGCCAGGAAGGTTCTGCAGAATTCACAGCAACTTGGGGAAAGGAGAGAGATAGTTCTGTAAGGCACAGACACAAGAAAGGGATCCTCTGAGTTTACGAAGATAAATGTTTCTGGACTCGTGTTTCTGAAGTCTTATAACTTAGAACTTCAAAACCAGTTCAAGACCAATTTATATGTCTCCTACTGAGCTCAGAAATTATTGTTTTCTGCGTAGCAAGCAGCTGTGCACACTCTGTTGGCATGAATCAGGAATTGGACCCTTGGCAGCAGTGATTTGGCAGCAAGGGACGCTGCAGAGGGGGAGGGGGAGAGTCTGTGGTCTCAGAGACAGATTGCACGCGTCCCACCTCAGGTCCCCCCGCTTGGGCAACCTCAGGTGAGGAATCGGAAGTGTTCTTATTTCATTCTCTTCTCCTCCCAAAATGCATAATACAATAACGAATTTTAAGTATGAAGATAAAAATTTCATGCAAAAAAGTTAGGCCATACTGGTACCTACCAGATTTTTTTTTTTTTTTTTTTTTTTTTGTCTTTTTGAGACAGGGTCTCGCTATGCAGTTGAGGCTGGTCCTGAGCTCACTTTTGTAGCCCAGGCTGGTCTCGAACTCCCACCGATCCTCCTGCCTCAGCCTCCCGAGTGCTGGGATTACAGGCGTGAGCCACCACGTCCGGCTCCTACCAGATTTTGATCATTCTCTGTGATTATTATTGTCTTCGTTACTTTTTACTTGTTGCTGGGACAAATATACAACACTCAAAATGAAGGACGGAAAGGTTTATTTAGCTCACAGTTTGTGGAGGTTTCAGACCATATTCGGCTGGCCCAAGGCTGAGTGGAACAGGGCAGAGAGCATCCAGTTCATGGCGACGGAACAGCAACAATCGCGACAGAAGTAATCGACCAACCATTGCAGCAGAGAGCAACAGCTTTGAGTCTGTCTCTCTGTCTCTATCTTACATTCAAGCTCTCCACCTCAGCCTATATGCCTTAGGCTACACCTATAATCCCAGAAGTACTTAGACCCATAATCCCATCAGTACTAAAACACAATGCCAGGAATCATGGATCAAGTCTCAAACTCTAGATCAGTACTAAAACACATAATCCCAGGGATCAGGAATCAAACTCTAGAAGTCTCCATCCCATGATTGCATGAGGCTTTGTGGGGACAACTAGACATAAACCGTAACAATTATGATTAATTATAACTGGGTGAGAAAGTCTTAACTGTACTAAAATGTTTCCACTTGAAAATTGAACTCATTCTGGGCTGGGGAGATAGCTCCGAGGCACAAGTGCCTGCTGGGCAAGTGCAAGGTCGTGAGTTCGAACCCTGGTCCCACAAAAAACAAAACAAACAAACGAAAATTGAACTCATTCTTTCTAAATGCTATCAAGAACTGTTAACAAAGGATAGAAAGTAATCTATGTAGGAAATCATACTGGATCTCTAATCATTGTACTTTCTAAACTCATTATCACACTAAGAGGCAATCCCTGCTTGCTGTCGGTTTGAGCATTTTGGAAGCTATTTGGCGATATGTACTTAATACATCAGTATTATAATAGATATTTTGTTAGAAGCTAGGCATATATGTCATCAAATAACCCCCTGCCCCAGTTCAACTACTCCCACTCCAAAAAAAAAAAAATTAGAAGCCATTATTAGGGAGAAAACAATCAGGGCAAAGTCTTTCTAAAATGAACTTTATAAACGATATTCTTCTATTCTATTCACTTTCTTGCACAGGCTCATAATGTGACTCTTCTTATGTGTCACACAAACGGAACAAATAACCATTAACTTGTGATCAGTTGGTCTCAGGAAAGAAAACTTTAAAGTACATGTGATTTTGCAGGAGGGGAAGCACTGACCTCAAATGTAGACAGGAGAGTGCAGGCATTTATGGATGTCGAATAGAAGGCAAACAATGCTGCTATTTCATGTTCCCTATGAGGAAGTGCACACGTACACCTTTGTAGACATATGGAAGACCTGTGAGAGTGAAGCATTTCTATCTTATTTGCCGAGGAAGGCACCAGCTCTGCCATGGATATCAGTAATAACTTATGACTAACTGCGGCAAGCATGTAAATACAGTTAATCTCCTAAATATCAGCATGACCATATCCTCCTTGTCTGTGCTTTGGAAAATGTGGACTGAAGATCTCAAATCAGGAAGTCAGGGCCAGTGTGGCCTAAGAGTTGCAGGCTCTGTAACACAAATGGCTTCTTTTTCTGTCTCTCCTACTGCCTCCAAGAATTCGAACTTTCCAACTAAACTTGAGTTCTTATCTGAACCACAAACTGTTTAGAGACTGAAAGAGAAGTTGAAATTGATAAACCACAGTGAAGTGATAACCTATCAAGAAGGTTTAAAGCCACTCTCCCTTCCCTTTCAATTCCTAGTGACAAGGGGAGCATAAAGCATGTCGCAGGAACTTGGCTGGCCAGATTAACTTGTCTCACCTCTGTTGATAAACAGTCCCTACCCAGATCCTGATATTTGTCAAGTAAACAAAATGTACATAAAACTGTTCCAGTTCAGATATATTTGCAATCCCAAAACTGAACCTGAGAAATAGGAAGAAGTTATGAACTCATGAAATTTAAAAAAAAAAAAGGAATTTGTGGGGTGACCTAATCACATAAGATTATGTGTACATGCAACATCATTAAATAAGGCGACTAAATTCTGGGTTTATAAAAGAATGTATAGTGATTCCTTCTAAACTGTGGCAATACACTAAAGAGGAGAGAGAAAGCAACTGCTCACAAAAGCCAGTGTAAGCAAGTGAAATAATTTGCAAGGCTTTGAAATATTTTGGGGGAAGAGCAACTGCTTATCTGGACCAGGACATGAACAGTGTGCAGTGTTTTTGGGTTTAACATGGAGGATGCATGGCCCCAAGCCTTTGCAAGCCAGCAGGGCATCCGGTCACTGGGGTTCAGCCCAAGGCCACTGAGCCCATTTCTCTCTTTAAAGTAATTCTGCTCCATCAGCATGAGGTGCGTAGTGGAGCCAAATAATGCCCAGTGCTCTTTTTTCTCTCTAGTGATGCAGGGAACTGAGCGTGCACAGCAGGCTTCTGAGCGTGGTGGGCTCACAAGACATCGCCAATCGTCCCAGGGCTTGTTGCAGAGATGGGACGAGGTTTCTGACGGGCAGGCACTGCGCTCTATTTCATCCTGAAACAGAATTTTGATTGCACAAAAGTATGCTTTAAAAACAGTTCAACAGGGGGCTGGGGAGATAGCTCCGAGGCACAAGTGCCTGCTGGGCAAGTGCAAGGTCGTGAGTTTGAACCCTGGTCCCACCACAAAAAAATGAATAAATAAATAAAATAAAATAAAATAAAAACAGTTCAACAATTAGACAACGTTTTTAAATGGGATATTAATAATTTTCTATCTGTTTTCAAGGAAAAGATAATTAGAAGGAATCTTAGTGCTCAGCGGGGCTCATAAATGGCTCTGATAAGTGAGACCTACTGGTGCTGCCCTGTTCAAAAGATGCTCATTGTTTAGGGCTTGCGACGTGCCACAGGTTTGCGCTGGCAATGTCCTTTAAGTGCCGGCCTTAGAGGTGCTCAAGCCTCTAACAACAGAGAAGACTCACTTATGCTCCATGACTTGTGATCTTTGGACACATCGATCAAAACAACAGTGGGGTTGTAGGAAGCAGGGGTATTTTACACCAAGCACAAGTTTGACTTGAACCAGAGAGACTGAAGATTAAGGTAGCAAGTGGACTGGGATTCTAAAGCCACATGTTGGAAAAAAAAATATGTTTGAATATAAAAAGGAGAAAAATGAAAAATGGTGCCAAGAAGTGATAGTAACAAGCTTCTTTGTAGAGGCTAGAGATATACAAAAAGCAGAGCCAGGTGATGGTACATACTTGTATCCTGGAACTTGGAAGGCTGAGGCAGGAGGATCACTATGAGTTCAAGACCAGCCTGGGCTATAAAGTGAGTTCAAGGAACGCCTGAACTGCATAGTGCAACTCTGTCTCAGCAATGCAGGAAAAAAAAGAAAAAATACAGGGTCCGTAGATCAAGAAAAGTTTTGGGTATGGACAAGGATTACAAATTATTTAAATGGAGCTAAAATATTGGGGTTTTAAAGGAAATCATATTTTCAAATAAAATTGTGTGAGTGGAGATCCAATGACGTATTGTTAGGAGACACCGTGGCAAGGAGAGAGGAGAGAAAGGTAAAGAAAGAGCACTCGGGGTTGCATTTTTAATGGTGAAGTAATATTCTACTCTGTATTATGCAGCTATTTTAATCTGTTAATTCTTTGACATATATTTCTGTTGTCTCCACATCACAAATAGCGCTGCAGTAAACATTTAAGTTCGTTTGTTTCTTTGGTTTCTCTTTCTTTCTTTCTTTCTTTCTCTCTTTCTTTCTGTGTGTGGTACCAGGGATTGAACTCAGCACCTTGTGTTTGTCAAGCAAGCGCTTGTTCCTCGGAGCACCCGAATTTATTTATTTATTTATTTATTTATTTATTTATTTATTTATGTATTTATTTATTTTTGCAGTACCAGGGATTGAACCTAAGACCTTGTGCTTGCCTGGCAGGCACTTATTCTACTAAGCTGCCTCCCTGGTCCATTCATGTGTTTCTCAAATATAATTTCATTTTCTTCAGCTATATACTACATGACTAGATCATATACTGTCTTCTTTTTTTTAAATTTATTTTCTTTAGAGTCTACGGGGTCTCATTATACAATCAAACTCTAGTGATCATCCTGTTTTCAGCCTCCCAAGGGCTCGAATTACAGGCATCTACCGACATGCCCGGTCTCAAGCGCTGTGTCAGGATGCATTGGGGGTGGAGCCAGGACGACATAACTGCAATTGAATCCCGGCTGCTGCTCTCTGTCTAGGAATGCACTTTAGTCTGTTGTATATACTACTTCTGTTGGTTGCTTCTTGAGCAAACATCACGCATTCTTCCTGTGACAAGTGGTTTTACTAATTCATGTGCACACCAGGAACACACAGGAGTTCAGCTTCTCCACATCCTCAATTTACATTTTTTTTTTTTTATGATCATTCTAATGGAGGCCAGATAATATCTCACTGTGGATTTAATTCACTTTATCTTTGTCATTAGTAATAGTGAGCATGTTTTATACATCTATGAACCCTTTGTGTGGTTTCTGTTCAGATCATTTACCATTTTCAAAATTGGGAAGTCTGTGCCTAATCTTTTTAACTTGGACATTAATTAGTCATAAACAAATGGATGGGCCCAGAGTTCATTATTTTGAGAAAATAAACCAGGCATGGGAAGACAAATACCACACAGTCTCACTCATTCACAGGCACTAAGGCACTGCACATGATAGAAAGGAGTCAAGAAATGGTGGCTAGAAAGAAGGTATCAAGCCTCTGCAGGAGCTGAGATAACAAGGCAGCTCCCAGCAACACAGAAATGGACAGAAGGAAGCAGGTCTACCTAAATATCATCTGCAGCATTTTCTGATCTATCTTACAAGAAACAAGAAGAGACAAAAGATTTCTAACACCTAAAAGTGAAACCGAGTTGAGGAACCAGAAATAGAATTTGCTCTGATTTGATTTTACTTTATCATATATGGAGTGTTTCCCTGCCCTTCACATACACGTATATGTATGATGTGCTGCTTATAAAAGTGAAAAAGAAAGACCAATCAGAAATACAGAAAGAAATAAATTGGACTAAAGAAATTAGAAGAGTGGAGATCGTCAGGAAGTCCCTTACTGGTAAGTGTTTCTGAGATGACAAGAGGAAAATTCTAAGGACAACGACTGGGTTCCAGCAGTGACAGCACCAACATTCCTCGTCCTGAGTCACCAGTCGTGATGATCCCCTTTCAGTCATCTCGTTTAGTTATCCCAGCATCTGTAAGGTTTAGATGCAAAGGTGTCATTGGGCCAGTGGGAGGTGGTGGCATGGTTTAGATCTAAAATGCCCCACGGAAGTCCTAAAGCAGGAGCAGATCGGATATGGGCTGTGCCACCCCCATGGGGACTGAACCATGGAGCACTGCGGAGCTCTCTGGGTAGTCGTGGGGTAAGCACTGAGACTAAGTGCATGGGGACGCGGTCTAGAGGTGCATGCTCCTGTCTTGGGGCCTTCATTTTCTCCCTGCTCCCCGGCAGCCTGAGATGCATCTGCCATGTTGTTTTTGCCTTGGAGCCCAGTGCCTATGAACTAAACCTCTGAAACTATGAGCCTAAATTGATCCTGCCTCCTCCCGGTTGCAGGCATGGATTATTTCAATTCAGCAAAAGGAAAGGGGCTACAGCAGGCTCTGCAGAGGCTAAGCATCATTTCAATCCAACAGGACAAGAGCACACATGGGTCATCACCATGATAGATCTGTACGCGTGTGGCCCAAAAGCATTGTCAGTTGCTGTTACCACCATTCTCCTGGCTACCGCAGCTGTCCAGCGTGGCTCAGGAAACCCATGCAACCGGGCTGGAACAAAGAGATTCAATTTGACTGTCCGTCTCCAGCTCAGCCCATAAAGGCAAAAAATTAATATTTTAAAGCTCTCAGCAGTTGATTTTAATTGTTTTTAAAGGCAAAAACAGCTTTTTTTAATTAATAGGAAACATTAATGTCTATTTTACTTTTGTGAGTGGAAAACTAAATTACAAGCTATTAAGGAGTAATTTAAGCTAAACTACCCTGCACAATCACAGAAAATGTTGTCTTGATTGAGGATTATTTGCATTTACTCAGTTTATTAAGATTTAGATGGGAGGTGGACTAGAGTGTGGGGAGAGAAAATAACCTTTATTCCCCTCACTGTCTGATCCAGGGAAGATGAAGGTAAAAGCAAGGTTCAAAACATCACCACAGAGGGAAATAAAGCAGCTTTTGGCAGCTGTTGGTGGGAGAACGGACTCGAAGGAGAGAGGGCCAGGAAGATGCGGCCCTGGCAGAACCATCATTCGTGGGATCCAGGAGAATTTATGGCCCCTGTCTGCTTCTAACATTTTCTTTTCTAAGCTGTAATTTCCATCTGCTATCTCCAAGCTTGCACTGAAGTTTGCTTTAAGAGTTACAGCTGGGACTAAAGAGAAGATTTTAGAATTAAGTAGGAATCTGTTGCCATGTTTGGGGCGAAGAGTTACGGGCAGACGGGTGGCAGCTGACAGAGTAACTCAGCCATCTGCGGAGGCAGGCGCGTGGACGCTGGAGCTCCTGCAACCGGGGGCCGCTTGATGCAGTGTGTGAGAAATACGCACGCCCAGGGAGCCATCAGGAACCTACAGCCTGGGCAGTCGTGAAAGAGTACAAAATTTTGTGTGCAAGAAAATGAGCCCCCTTGTCTAGGAGAATATCTAGGATATATCAGCAATACACCATGAAATATAAGAAAATTACATTAGTTCTATAATTGACATTGATTTTTTCCTAGCAAAGCACTTCAAGTTTCTACCTCCATTTGTTTCAGGTACTAATTTGTGTTTTGCTTCTGGTAAGAGAGGATATGTGAATCTTCTCGAGGAATGCTGGAGCATTATGAAAATAAAGGATATAGGTCTTCTCTCTGAACAGCACAAATATTCCTCCATTAACATTTTATTGCCTAATAAAAGGTCATTTTATTTTGAAATTCTATGCATCCAGTTAGTTTCTCTACTGCGTTATACATATTAATACAAACATTTTCATATTAAATGAAAAAAAATATGTGACCTGAAACGCTCTTATTTTTTTTCCCCTCAATTAACTCATTGAGGAGCAGAATGGCTTCCCACTGTGAGAGGCCCCGGTTCCCCACCAGCTGATCACCACCCTGAACAGTGGAGGTGCTCAACAGAATTGTGTCCAGTCTGTTGCAAAGGTTAAAGTCTGCTCAAAGCCATGAAAACAATTTGAATTAAAAAACCGCACTTAGTCTTATCATGTTCCTCTGTATAATTGTAAGTTGAAAGCACAAAACATTCATTTAAAAATGTTATTGAGTGATCAAAATGCAATGCAAAAATATGATATTTAGGTAGAAAAGGTCAGATTTCTGTTTTAAAAACGGAGCCTTAAAACGTTGAAATGTCAAGATTCTAGAGAAAACCATGAAATTGGTTGTCAAGCTTACTATTTGATTGAGTGAAACTGCTTCTTATGAACTCACAGGGAAGTGCAACGTAGCACACCTTGAAAGGGCTCTGTGAAATTCGTGACTGACAAACCTTTCCAGGTAGTAATGTGCTCAGGGCCATCTATCGGAGGGTGTTTCTCAAGGTACAGTTGTAGGCAAGAATTGCTAAGGTAATCCTGTGTGTCTTTATCATAGGGAAATTTGGCACCTCCAGTATTTTTTTATTGTATTTGGTTATTGCAGGGTCTCACTACATAGCTAAGATTCATAGCCATTCTCCAGCTTTCAGCTTCCCCAGTGCTGGGATTACAAGCATACGCCACTACACCCAGACTATGTGGTCAGCTCAGTGCACCCGGGTCAGGGCTGGTGCAGCATATGGTGTCGTGCATTAAGCCATGGTCCCTTCACCTGCCTGACCTTGCCTAAGAGGGTGCTACGGCCTGCTGAGCTCTCACTGACTCCGTCCTCTGGCATTTTTAACACCCAGATACTCCCGTGGAAATGCATGAAATACATCTGCAGCTTCTTAACATCTTTCTGTTAAACGGCAAGTGAATTACAATGAAAAAGACGGGGCCAGCTGCAAAGGCATGGCTGTTGAGGTTAAACACGTGTGGTTTGAGAATCCAGAGCAAACTTTGCAAAGTGAAACATTCATGTAGCTTTTAGACAATTTTATTAGCAACTTAAGCCACTGATTGCCAGCTGCATCCTGAATAGACTTGATTTCTAGATCTCTCTAGTTTTCAAGAGTTATGAAGCCCCTACTCTATGTATTTATGGTGTCGTCTGATCCTTCTGGGTTTTGTAATCTATGTTTGTGTGGGTTCTATGGCATTCAGAATTCAGTACTTAGGGCCAGCCAAATGGCTCTGTGGATTAAAGCCCCTGCAAACAAGAGCAGGGGCTGGCGAATTAATCCTGGGCCTACCATGCCAGCCCCACCCCCGCGGTGCACTGAGATGGCAATTGAGACTGGGCGTGGTGGCGTGTGCCTAAAATCCCAGATCTTTGGAGGCTGTAAACAGGTGGATCACTGTGAGTCTGATATAGTAATGAGACTCTGAACATTCTATTGACCCTTCCATACAATACAAATAATAAAAATAAAAATAAAAATAAAAATAAAAAAATAATAATAATAATAATAATAATAATAATAATAATAATAATAATAAATTCCATAGTTAGACATAGAGTATTCTGGGCTTCTGGAGGCCATCACAGCTCAATGAAAAAGAAAAAAAAAGCTCAGCGAGGCAAAGTCATGAAGTTATTGTGCTGTGATTAGAGAAAGCTCTCTTACCCTTCTAAAATTCCAGGTGGTAGGAAAAAAAATTACTTTGGGGACAATGGATATAATTTGCTTCTAGGGTGATATCGCCCATGGCTACTTCATGGTGTGATTTATAGAACAACAATCAAAAGTGCAATTTCACATTTTCCAATTCCCCCTTCCTGCTATTTAGACAAACATAGGTTTCACCATGCAGTATACTCATTGTTGCTATGTCAGGTTGAATGCATGCTCTAAAATACTTCCCAAAGAGAGCTGCAGATTCCCAAAGTGAAGTAACTTGAAAAGGAATTATTGGAATGGGGATGAATTAAGGAATGAAATACAAGGTCCATACCTCCTCTAAGATTCTCCCTAAAGGAAGCGAAATTTCTTCCTCTTCACGATTTCTCTAAGAGCTGGCTTTAAGCAAATCTGACTTAGCACTGATTTTTCCTGACCTATTTTTCAAAAGAGAAAAAACCGGTAAAGTAACTTAGAAGCAATATATAATTGCACTAACCCAAATGATGGAAATCCAACAGTGGTTATTATGTTGCATATTGTTGTCTTCAAACTAGTTGGCTCAGACTACTTGATATAAGCATGCAAAATTGGTCAAAAATCATACTAAAATAAAGTAAGAGAGAAAACAATAGGGATTAACTATCCCTTTCACTAGACCAGCAGAACTTAGCAGTACAATTATCCCACCTATCTTGTGTGGGTGTGTTTATTAATATTTCTTTTCCCCTTTGTTCTTTCTTTTTTTTTTTTTCCTTTTTCTCGTCCCAGTTGCTCCTTCCATTTGAATTTTCTTTTCCTTTCATATTAGCATTGTATCTTTTGGATTTTATTTATTATTACAGTTCCTGACACTAGGGAGAGAGTTATATTTACTTTTGCTCTCCTTTTAATTTCCAGAGTCAAGTAGGAATTAAATTGTGTTTGTTAAGCTAGAAGCACATCTTCCTGATGGATAAGACTGCATGTAATATTCAAGAATTGAAGTACAATCTTCCTTGCTCTTTTGTCAGATTATCATCATATTTAAAGGAACATTTAGCTGGAGATATAGCCACTGAAATAACCCATGAGGAATGTTATGTTTAGCAACAGGAGTTTGTTCTGTAAGAGTACTGGGACATACAAATTGAGAAGAGGGGAGGAGAGAGAGAGAAACAGAGAGAGGGACAGAGAGAAAAGAAGGATGAGAGAGAGGGGGGAGGGAAGAAGGAAGGAAATGGAAGGAGAAAAGGAAGGAAGGAAGGAAGGAAGGAAGGAAGGAAGGAAGGAAGGAAGGAAGGAAGGAAGGCAGGCAAAGCAAAACCAAGCAAAACCAAGCAAAGCAAAGCCAAGCCAAGCAAAGCAAAGGCTTCCTTTGTGGAAAATCTTCAGAGTGCAAGGCCTTGGGACAGTGTCCGTTTTCTGCCCCCCCCCATTGTCTTTCTTCTGTAAACACTCTCCTGGATTCTCAAGTGCAACGTCACTCGCACTGCCTTTTGTAGAAACTTTCTTGAACTGCACCTTCTGCATCTTCGATAACACGTCCTTTCTGATTCTTATCTGTATCCAAAGGACTATGAACTCAGTAAAGTCAGTCACCGCATTTGAAATTAGATGTGAGTAGTGCCAGTGACCGTGACTCTCCAGACCAAGCTGTGCTCTCTACTGCACAGATAATTAGGAACTCTAATGTGCACGTTTGTGACTTCCAAATCTTGCCTACGCCTTTCATTTTTCAAAGGCAACTATCATTTTCCTCACAGGCGTGGTGGCATTCAATGCATGACTGCACATTGCTGGTGATCAGATTTAGGAAAATGCTAACTG
Organism: Myocastor coypus; assembly: GCA_004027025.1. Classification (NCBI taxonomy): domain Eukaryota; kingdom Metazoa; phylum Chordata; class Mammalia; order Rodentia; family Myocastoridae; genus Myocastor; species Myocastor coypus. Next base: position 28,857 of record PVJA010007660.1, read on the forward strand.
ATTTTACCTTTCCTTAGCCCAAGATAAAAATAGGATTGCGGGATTTCTCTCTGCAGTTGACAGATAATAATATATGTTAAGCATTCCAGATCACTTAAAAAAAAAAAAAGAGGGAGAACTGTTAGCATAATCTAAAAGTATACCCTGGGCAGAAGTATTTTCCCATTGATGATTCTGGCAATGTAAGTATGTATTCAAGAAACAGGAAGTTACTGAAAATGCACAAAGAAAAATGTACATTGCAGGAGGAATTTTGCTTGGAATTTTAAAATCTCCTACTATGATAGTGCTGTTTCAAACTTCCATTTGAAACTCCTTCACCTGTTCTCTCTTTTTTTTTTTTTTGCCTTTTATGTTGTTAAACGTATACACAGAAAGAAAATCATTGTACACTTCCAGTGAAAAAGAATTCAATTCTTCATCTTGTGAGTTCTTAGACCTTTTGACTTCCTTCCCAAGACAAGGTACCTATTTCTCCACACACAGAACGATCTGGGCTCATACTCTGATCACCTCTGGAAGGCCCAAGCCCAGACGCCTACCCTAGCGAGTAAGGATCCCAAGAAGGCAACTCGGTTGTCTTTTATTTTACAAAAGGAAAAGTAATGAATAACAAGAACAAATGCATAAAAATGGTGAATATAAGCAAAACAATGGTACACAAATTCAGACCAAGAACAGAACATCAACAATGGTTATTGCTATGGTTTGTGTCTACTTGTTCCGCCAAAGCCTCATGCAGTTCTGTGGCATGGACTTCTAGAGTTTGAATTTAACTTATGATCCACCAGGATTATGGGTGTTCGAAGGATAAAATTATGGGTCTCGGTGCTGCTGGGATTATGGGTGCAGTCTGAGGTGGATATCCTAAGGCAGGGAGCCTGAATGTGATGTAAGAGAGACAGAGAAACAGACTTTCTCTCTGTTGCCTTGATTGCTGTTGCTGCTGCTCCATCACCATGAACTGCTGCTCTCTGTCAGGGACCACTCTGCCTTGGAGCCTGCCGGTTATGGACCGAAGGCTCCACCAACTGTGAGCTGAACAAACCTTTCCTTCCTTCATTTTGGATGTTGAGTGTTTCTCCCTGCAAAGAGAAAAGAGTAACTGAGACAGTTATCATATTATATATGGCAATTTGTAATATCTAAATCTTGGAAACAACCCAAATGCCTATCAGCTCAGGAATAGAATAAAGAAAAGATGATATGGTATTTTTATGCAATGGAGTATCACTCAGCTATAAAGAGAGATAAGCTTGAGGCTTTTATAGGTAGGTGGAGGCAGCTAGGGGCTGTTCTCATCAATGAAATAAATCAGACCTACATGTGTACACCAAACAAGGCAGCTTCCAAAGGACTCAGCATGCTGGGCTGTGTAACACAACCTAAGGTCCTGTCAGAGAGCTCCCCAAGGGCTGCGGAGGAAGTTTAAGTGCAGTCATCCATTAGACAGAGGACAGGAGTGTTAGAAATCCAGCAGGGAATGGCGCAGCAGCCGAGCAATCAGCAGCAGAAGCCAATCCGCCCTTTGCTTAAGCTAAGGAAGGCCACTGTCGTTAGCAGGCTGCAACGAAAAGTCGTAGGTTGGTGCTGGAGATGAAAGGAGATGCATGGGGCTCACGGCTGCAGAAGCTGAAGCTTCACAGGGCCTGATGGCTTCAAAGCTCCTTAACAGCTTCAGCTCGTAGCAGAGGACAGCAGTGTGCTTGTGACATCTCTTTTTGTTTTTCTCGTTCACTATGTATGTACAGCACAAGAGGATCACACTCTTCCTCTTCACTCTTTCTTCCTATCTTTGCACCTCTTCCCCTCCCCCTCCTTTGCTTTTCTGCTCCCTGACGCCCTTCCCTCTGGGAAGGCAGACCTGCCTCCCTGTTTGCAATCATCTGTATTTGGTTCTTTCATTTATCTTTGCTTTGGGTTCTTCCTGTAGGAGAAGCTTTGCACCGGTTAGGTTTGTGGGTCTGATTCACCCCACCTAACATTAAGGTCTCAGGCTGTGCCCGCCAGCAGAAGGGACCTGGTCTTAAAACACCCCAAGAGCCGGCTACAAGCAGAGGGTTTGGAGTCACTGGTTCTCTTCTCTGCACTATGACGGGCTCTTCTCTGAATCAACCCAGCGCCCACGGGAGTCAGTCTCGGTCTCGTGACTGCCTACCGGTCTGTGGCCCTGAAAGCTCCTATCACTCCTACCCCCACCACCAAACCATCGACTAAGCCATACGGGAAAGAACGCACGGCCAAGGCACCAAGGAAGAGAAGCCCCTCTTCCTCTCTCCCTGACTGGCACTGTGGGCTGGGAGGGCTCAGTCAGGGCAACAAAGACGCATTCAAGGCTGCAGTAGTGCACATTTCGCCACCCTCCACAGAAGGCTGCAAAGACGATTTTGCCTCAGAGTCACAATTTTCTTTTGATAGGTTTTGCTTAACATGATGTGTTCTGTTCCTTCTCTTTCATTTTTGCTCCTAAATCCTTGTTGTAGGTGTTTTAGTGGCGCTCTTAATGACTAGCACATAGCTAGATTTTCTGGTTTAATTTTGAACATTTTTCTGTAATTGCATATTCGTGTTTGCTCCACTGAGATTCTCTTTTATAATCACTTATGTGCCTTCAGTTTGCTGTGCTTTTCCATACATTTATTTTTTTTTTCTGATTTTGCTGTAATGTTCTATAAATTTGATGAATTTTAAACCATTCTAAAATTCTCTTCGTTTAGACTTGGAGCAATATTCTCTATTCATTTGGTGATTGGTATAAGGCATTTAAAATGCTGAATAGCTAAAATGTATTTTTTTTTTCTTCTTTATATCTGTATAAACAATAATCAATACATTTTAAATCTGGCCACAACCCTTCATGAAACATATGAAGACTGGCGGAGCTTTATTTTATATTTTACCCCAGACAGCATCATTATTTTATTGCTTGATGTGTGCTCAGATGTGGGCTTATGGTGCTTTTAGCCTTCCTTCCTTTCTATGTCTCAATGTACTTCAGGGCCTTCTGAAAAACACTACACAGTTTTGTTTCAGTGAAATGTATGAGAAGAATGAAGCATTTGTAGATTTATATTCAACACAAGTATCTTCACTTAGCCCTGCAAGTATGTTTCTGGCAGGCCATGGTCCACACAACCATTTGTAGGTGACAGAAACCACTGGGCTAATTAGCATTGTGTTGGCTGCTCCGCACCTTGTGAACCTTCTTCTGATCATATTATAAGCTTTCTGTTGGTGGCTGGTTTCCATCAGGCTTTTTCTTTTCCCTATAGCAAAGCAAAATATAGCACTTAAGAAAAAGAAATTTAATAGTCACTATCACTTCAAATCACTAGAGAGAAGAAAGTAGTTCATCTTGGACATTACGGTGAAAATATCCGTTTGTGCTCTAACTGGCATGGCATCCCAGAACAGAGCCTTTTAGCTGAGTGTAGTTTCTGCTGGAATTGTCACCTTGCAACTTTCAGGGCAGAAATGTGAGTCCACCAGACTGAGCAATTAGGGACCATTAATATTACCAGGTAGTCCCAGGTGTTGTTCTAGTGACATCTCAGAACAGGTACAAGAGATAATTTGGAGAGTGATTATTTCCACTTTGTATACTGACAATAAAGTGTTCTGGGTGACTTATTCTTCTCCGCTGTGACTTGCTAAATATTTATTGTTATAGGCCATGTCTTCAGACATGATGATGGCATTCACGGTGGAGAGCCATAAGATAGTCCTCTGAGATCACAAGTATCTTAAATTCCAGACATTGAACCAGCCAAATAGCTCACTAGATTAAAGTGCTTGCAAACCCAGGGGCCAAGGGTTCATTACTGGGTCTGGCATGCTGGTCTCATCCCTAGGGGCACAGTGATATGACAATTAAGACTGGGCATAGTGGCACATGTCTGTAATCCCAGCTCTTGGGAAGCTGTAAATAGGTGGAGCACTATGAGTCCGACCTAGTAGTGAGACCCTGAACACCCTATAGACATTTCCATCAAAAATAGCAAGAAAGAAAGAGAGAGAGAGAGAGAGAGAGACAGAGGGAGAGAGAAAGAAAGGAAGGAAGGAAGGAAGGAAGGAAGGAAGGGAGGGAGGAAGAAAGAAAGAAAGAAAGAAAGAAAGAAAAAAAGAAAGAAAGAAAGAAACAGATTTTCAGCAATATTTTACACTTTGTTCTAAAGATAATTGTGAAGCCAATCTGCATCAAATAGGAGCAACGGATCCACAAAACTTTTCTTCATATCTTTGCCACATGACCCATCACCAGCATATGAAATGTGATTTATGATTAATTTTCGCATGCATTTTCATATTCTGTTTCTTTCGTTTATCTCTCATTAATGACCACACCCCTCCACTTAACCTTTTGTTGAAATTACATTGCCACAATGAGAATGTCTTCTAATGTTTGTTTCGTTTTGTTGAAACAGGGTTTTATGACGCAGTTCAGGCTGGCCCTGTGTTCCCTTCTGTAGCCCCAGGCTGGTCTTCAACTCACAGTCATCCTCCTGGCTCAGCCTTCCTAGAGCTGGGATTTTAGGCATGTGCTACTAGGCCCAGTTCTAATTGCTCTAAGTGATTAGTCCATATTTGATGGTCAAGATGATCAACAAATACAATAATTTTCGCCGGGCATGGCGGCGCATGCCTGTAATCCCAGCACTCGGGAGGCTGAGGCAGGAGGATCGGTGCAAGTTCAAGACCAGCCTGGGCTACAAAAGTGAGCTTAAGGCCAACCTGAACTGCATAGCGAGACCCTGTCTCAAAAAGACAAAAACAAAACAAAACAGAAAAAACCAATAATTTTCTCCAGCATAAATACGTTGATGTTCTCTTATAATCTAAGAAAAATATCTGCAAAACTGGTGTCACCGGAGCTTCTAAGAATATATGTTGGTGATACTAATCATTCATCTAGAATGTTTTCACTTGCATATTCCAGGAACAATTTTGACTCTTTAACATGTTGAATAAGCCCACTTCCTTGGGCTAATTTACAATTTCAGAAATAAACTCGGTTTCTATCTCAGAAGTTGACAACAATAAGAACGTTTCATTTCTTCTCCAGTCTCATGAGCACCATGAGTATTCCGCAGCTCTTCTATTCACCTTCAGATTGACTCCTAGATTGAAGAGGTCAACGTCATCTGGGAAAGTATCAGTCATGTGGCACAAATAAACACAACACATGACATGGATCTCACGTGTTTCTGTGTTCAACCCAGCAGCAAGGCTGGCCTTTTCCTCTTGGAATTTACAGAACAGAGCAAACTGCAATAATACCAGCACCCACAGTGAATATTATGTTCCGTGGGATTTATGAACAGCCAGAGCAACTTTCTTTTGGCTCTCACCATATAACATTATACTACATCAAAAGCACTCATTCTCTGCTTCAGCAGAAAAAAAGAGGTAAATTCAAGCCAAAAATATTTAGGCAGGAAGACTATAGACCACTGGAAGTGTGAGCAATAAATACTTGCTGAATGAATGAATAAATACTTAAACAAAAATCCCACTACAACTATTCAATAAAGATTAAAAACAAGGACATCGATTTCATGTTTAATTATCTGTTTTGATCTTATCCCACAAAGGATGTTTTTAATTTTATTATTTATTTATTTATTTATTCATTTATTTATTTATTCTTTTGTACTTTAGGAAAGGGTCTACAGGGTGTTTGGGGTCTCACTAGTAGATCAGACTTGCAGTGATCTGCCTGTGTACAGCCTCTCAAGAGCTGGGATTACAGGCGAGCCCTGCCATGCCCAGTCTCCGTTGTCCTCTCAGCCTGCCCTGTGGGTGGGGATGGGGCTGGCATGGCAGACCTGGGGATCGAACTCTCAGACCCTACATTATGCGAACATCTGAAATAGGGTTGGCTTCAGACTAAATATGGGAACGTTAACATGCATAACAAAATCAGTGATTCAAATGTCTCCATTGTATAAATTAAATACCCATTATGATAAAGGATAGACTATAATCTATTCCGCAATTATGTTAGTCTCCATACAGCTAGTACTTTGGCGGCTCAGACACGTAATTAAAATGTCTGGTTGCTTCTGAATCCTTACCACCCTCCTATCCTCAGGGAGCATTGTCCTTAGCATGATTCCTGCTGTCACAAGTAATGCATTCTCATTACTTGAATGACGGTGAACACAATCCCAAAGCAATCTTCCTTGATAGAGGTAGACCTCCTATTGTGAAAGAAATACCTGTCACTAAGGACAAGTCGCTGAACCCAAGCATTTATATGTAATAGCTGCACTCTGTCTGTGTTTATCCCAACATCTTCTCCAGTGCTCAGGACCTACACCTGTCTCTGTTTCTCCTGAGTACGCCCTCTATGAAACTTCCTCAACCTGATAACCACCCTCCAACTAAAATGTGCATCCTCCCTGATGTCTAACTTCACCTCTCTCTCTTCTCTCCCACTGATGTCATGGAGTCACATTTTGATGAAATAAGAAAAACCTATATTGAAGCTCAGCAGCCTACTAACCTGTGAGTGACAGCATTTTTTTTTGGGGGGGGGAATGAGAGCATAGGAAATGAACTTGGCTCTAGAGCTTTCAGTTTCTTGATCCTAGAGAACACCTGGGGGTGAAGACCCAGCAACAATGAGAATTAGGTGCTGCAGGGCAATTTATGGTGGCAGGGCTACCGTGGAGAACAAAATGATTAAGAGTTACACACAGGGGTTCATTATGGCTGTTAATGATTAACCACACAAGGGGTGGGGATGTAGCTTAGTGTCTGAAGTGCTTGCCCGGCAAGCACAAGCTCCAAAGTTTGATCAATCCCTGACACAATCATTACCATCATCATCATCATCATCGTCATCATCATCATCATCATCATCATCATCATCATCATCATCGTCATCATCATCGTCATCATCATCATCATCATCATCATCGTCGTCGTCGTCATCGTCGTCATCGTCATCGTCATCATCATTGTCATCATCATCATCATTATCATCATCATCGTCATCGTCACACAAATGAAGTTCTCAAATATATGACCAATTTTAAATCAGCTATGGAATAGAAGACTTTTTATTTTTTAAAAAATAAATCTCAATGAAGTTAGATTCTTACTATTTTGAACAGACGAATATAATTATACTAAACATCTAAGTTGTACTATAAAATATTTTTGAGCTTCCTCCATTTTTAAAGAATATTTTATTTGGTCAGGACTTTAAAGTAACAAGTAGCAATTGAGCTGTTAGGTGGCTGTCCTATACGTAAATTGACCTTGCACTTAATCTGTTTGTGCTCACAGAATTAGTAATGCAGGAAAAGTTGGAAGGCAGGCCACCTTCATTTAGTGGATTAAATACAGTCTCCGTGCTCAGCATGCAGCGTGGGGGTGAAAGTGAGAAGAGAGGTGCTGGGTCCATGTGTAATGTGCCAACCGCCTCGGGTTCCACAAGGAGGTGCAGGACTCAAGAGCACTAAAAACCTACATGAGTAGAAAAAAAAATAAATAAAGGTAACACCAATCTAATTCATTATTAATATAATGATCTAACTCATTACTAAGATAAGGATGATTGACCCCACTGCCACATTTTACATAAAGAGTTGTACACAGTAAACCCAAAGTCGATGCATTCTAAGTGGGTAGGATTCCAATTAGGTTTCTAGTAGGCACAGCTTTATTTCTTTTAAAGTTTTGAACAGAGTACAAAGTAGTATCAAAACAGAAAAATTACAAGTGATACAGAATTTAACACAGTCATATGAATTTCACAACATTTGTTGAAAAACATAGCGTTCTCTTCCAACACTAGTTGTTCATATTACCAGATATATGCAAGAAAAATTTGAAGAAGAACAAAAAAGAAATATATAAGTAAGAGTAGCAAAACAGGGGGCTAGGGAGATAACTCCATGGCACAAGTGCTTGCCTGGCAAGGGTAAGGTCATCAGTTCAAACCCCAGTCCTACGCGCACACACACACATAAAAGTATCAAAAGAACAACTGAAAATATGGAGGTGAAAGAGATTAAGTATTAATTTCTCTTTTCTATATACCAGCAGAAATCCACCAAAGAGTTGTGCACAACATCCTGCTTGGATACATAGATATATTTCCTTTCCCTACTTCCTGCCCTAGCCTTCTCAACTCAGTAATTCCTTCCTTTTGAATAGATTGTTTCCCTTTTCCCAATATCTATTGTGGGCTTCAGATTTCATTTTGCCTTCCATATTCTCAAAAGAAGGAGACAATATAGGACATTTGCTCAAGTGGGTTTGATTTAGTTCATATAAGAGTATGGTCTAGTCCATGCATTTACTGATAAAAGTCACAAATTAATTCTGTTTTATTGATGAACAATAATTTTTACTTCATTGTGTAAAAATACCACATCTTGTTTACCCATTCCTTGGTTGATAAGCATTTTGTTTCCAATTTTTAACTATGGCACATTGTGCTGAGGTAAACGTGGATGCGCATATGTCCATGTGGTGAGATGTTTTCAGTTATTCTGGAAAAAATACCTAACATGGGAATAAGCTGGGTTAAATGGGACCTCTAATCCTAGCTTTTGGAAAAATCTCCACACTGATACCCATAGTGATTTTCCCAGTATGCACACCCACCAACAACAATAAAGCTTTCTTTTTCCCTAGAGGCCCTCCAGCATTGCTTATTCCCTGACTTCTTGATGATGTCATTCTTTCTGTGTGAGATGCCATCTCAGTGTTATTTTAATTTGCATTTCTCAAGTGACCAGTGATTTTCAACACGTGTCATACATTTATTTGCTGTTTGTACTTCTTCCTCTGAGAATTGTGTATTCATCACAGATGCCCATTTTTTTTTCAATTGGGTTTTTGAATTTGGGAGAGGGGTCTGATTTTTTAAAAAAATGCTTTGTATGTTCTAGATCAAAGGCCCTTGTAAATGGATTGTCAGCTATAAATTTTCCCTGTAATCTAGCTTTCCGTGTTATGCCTCATAGTTAAATTCTTCTGCTGGATGGTTAAGGGCAAGTTTAAGCATGACCTGTATAGCAAAACATGTAACTTTTGTATCTCTCAAGGTCAGTCAAAAAGTTACTGCTATAGTCTTGATTTTTCATATCTGTTAAATGTTTCTTATGTGACCAGATGAGCCTATGATGACGCATATATATTGATAAATCTTTTCATTTTCAGTCTGTGAATTCTCTTTTGAGTTAAATGTGTTTCTTATATGCAGCATATTGTTGCATTTTGATTCTTAATCCACTCCGCTATTCTGTTTCTTTTGATTGGTGAATGAGGCCATATATATTAGTACATGTTGGCTAATGTTTCTCATGTTATTTTCCTGGTATAGGTTCCATATTTTTCCTCTTTTTTAATTACTTGCTCTTTTTTGTGGTTCCTTTCTGTGTTCTTAAAGCTGTGGTTACTTCTGTCTCCTACTAGAATATCTATCAGTGCTCTTTCTAGGACTGTTCTTGTGGTCATGAATTTCTTTGGTTGTTTCATGATGAAAGGATATTATCCTATCTGACCATTGCATTTGATAGAGAATTTTGCAAGGTATGCCAATCCGGTTTAGAAAGTTATTTTCTTTCAGGACGTGAAATATTTTGCTCCAAGATCTTCTTGATTTGATGTTTTGTTTTGAGAAATCTGTCATGATTCTTCTGGACTTTCCATTATAGGTGATCCATTTCTTTATTCAAGTAACTTTCAATATTCTATTTGTTGCTGAACTTCTGAGATCATCGTTATTACATTTCTAGCTGTAGATGTATTTTAATTATGGCTACTGGGGTTTCTATATGTCTCACTTATCAGTATTTCAGAATCTTTTCTTGGGTCTGTAATAGTTTCTGCTTGTATTTCTGCAAGTAATCTTTCTGTTTCATTTGTGTTGTCTCTCGCTGTTTTGTTGACCCCTATTGTTTCCTCTTATATTATTTTTCTTTACATTAACTTGTAGCTGCTGAAGTTTTATTTCCTGGTTCCTTGTTAGTATTAAGAAATATTTGTTTTCACAATTTTTAGCTGCACCACTGACTATGAGATGTGAAAGTCCATCTTCAGCCTTGATCAACCAGCTTTGCCAGCTATCAATGGAGCTTCTCATTTCCTGGGTATCTGCTTAAATCTGTTTCATGCCTTCTAATTCTTTCCTGTATTGTTCATTCAGTGTTTCCATTGGTTTTCTATTCTCTATTTTGTTTTTAATTTTTTGTCCTCTTCAGCTGTTGTAGGCAATTATTTCATGATTTTCATCATTTCTTTTTTGACCTGAGATATTATTACTGATCTATTTCCTCTAGCCTGATGGACTTCTTTCTTACTACAGTTGCTACCACTTAAGAAATTTCAGGTCAGTGATTTCCAAGTTCTTGCATGTCCTTGTCTCCTGAATTTTTTCAAGGTGGGATAGGAGATTGCCTTTTACTCCTGCATTTTGGCATTATTGAAGTTTCCAACAAACACCCAGACTTAGCAGTGGTGGGAGAGTGGTGGGACATGCATCAGTAAGGTTCCTGTTACAGGGAGGAACATGGTAAGATGCAACAAATTCTCACTACTAGTGGGGTAGATGTGTTGATGCTCTAAAAGCTTCAATGAAGATGTTGGGTGGGACCAGGTTTGTCATGGTTCCAACGGTTGCCCAGAATCCTCTTAAGTATTTAAAAGGTTGAACCAGTGCCTGGAGGTTAAGGCACATGGCTCACTAGAGAACTGTCAGCTGCTCTGCCTCCTAAATTTTGAAATTATTGGACTGGGCACCAGGAAAATTCTGCAGCTGCACAAGCTGGGCTCAGGGAATACAGTTTTCCAGAGTCATGAGAGAAACTGAGAATCTTCCAAAGTTCTTAAAAGAGTAGGCTAAGTCAAGCACAAACTCCAGGCTTATGTGTTAGGCATCAAGATTTGTAGCTTACCAGAGTCCCATGGGCCACCCAGACTACTCCAAAGCTCTGAAAATCTTTCTCATTAATTAATTTATTTATTTATTTATTTATTTATTTATTTATTTATTTATGTACCAAGGTTCAAATTCAAAACCTTCTGCTTTCCAGACTGATGCTTAAGCCACTGAGCTAATGTCCAGGCCTTGAAGCATCTTTAATTCGGGACCATAAAAATGTACATCAGACAGTAACAGATCACCTAACACTGCACTAAGAGCATAATAGAAAGGCTCATATTTAGGTAGGTTCTCATTCATTGTCCTTGAAAACTGGCTTTGTAGGTTCATTTATACATGCAAAAGAGACTCTTCCCCTGAATGGGTAAGAATGACTGGTTCTCTTCTTGTTGCTTAAATGCAAAGATGTGCCAGGACAGAAAACAGTCACAGGACAATAGCATCACGAGCTCTAAAGCCAGAAGCAGCGATTTGAAACTAGATCTCACCACTCGCTAGTTGGTGAACCTAGGAGAGTAACGGAATCTTTCCATGCTGCTACTTCATCTAGACATGAGGACAACTAACTTACCTATCGGATATTGTTGCTATAGCATTAAACAAATCTACAACAAGCGCTTGAAAGTATCTGATGTATGAAAGCATTATTTACTTCAGTCACTACTGGTGTTCCTACTTGAAAGAAAAATGTCTCAAAGCTAGCAGCTTTCATGAAATCTTACAAAAATGACTTAAGGTTTTCAAGAACAAAAAAGTATAAACTCTTCTAAACCCTTATCAACCTTATACAGAATTTAAACGCTATTCTCATTGAGTCCTAGTGCTTAACAATATTACAAGTTCTGAACAGTAATGAAATGACATCGCTTTTAAAATTACTTAGAGCTTAATTTTAGTGACTCTTTGTCCTGATTCCTCCAAATTATGAGGTTATATTATTTAAGGAGTTCATAATGCATGTGTGAAATTCATATTATTTAAAAAATGAAACCAGACTATATAATTGAAACAGTTCACATTGCTTAATACTCAAGAACAGGTAGAAGTATACAGTTGATTCCACTTCATAGCCAACATCTCTGCAGTTGAAGCGAACATCTTGTTAGTACATTTTCTATTTGTATGGTTAGGAGTAGCCAGACAATTCCTTAGAATTACTAAATTTAACATACTAACAGAAAAGCTTTAGTGCTACCCTTTGCACTGTGAAACCACTGTCAGTTCTCCATGACCTGAAATTACACTGTTTTAAATCCATTAACTAAAAATATGTGATGATGAACTCAATTAATCACAGGTGACCAGCAGTGGAAAGAGCAAGCATATAAATGTTATATTGGATCTCCAAGAAGACAGCTGCCTTATAACTATAATGAAAGTAGCTACAGGTATGTTTTTCAAGCAATGCGAGTATAATTATCAGTAATAAATCTTATGCTAGTAGTTAATTAAATCTGTTTCAGCAGAATATCTTGCCAAAATATTGCTAAACACTTGAAACTTCTTTCGAAAGAGCAAATCATGATGTCTTCCACTTGCGTACCTTCGTGAGGCCAGACAAGATGATAAAGACCTTACCAAGCAGGTAAGGCTTCATTTAACCAACTTTTTCCTTAGGTTTTATCATCTGAATGTAGCCACACAGACATCAGAAGCAGGTTATCAACCATCAACGATCCTGAAGAAGATGCTTCTGTTCATACAAGTTCTTCTCCACAGCAAACAGACAGGCTATGTGCCATTTCCTTTTACCCAACCTTTTATTTTCAGCATAAGCTGTCCCACTAGTTGCATGCCAATTTAGTTACTAAACTTTATCTATCATGTACAAAATATCTACTTGAAAAATGCAAGCACAGTCAAAAATATATTTAAGTAGTTCACTTAATATGTGGAATTCATACATACGCTCCTTACTTTGCTTCTTCTGGGAAGCTACGATTGCTAGAGTTCACGAATTCCCCCTGTGATGGTAATGATTTTTTTAATAATTTCTAAGAGCTTAAGCTATAAAGAGAACTATTAAGGAATTTAGTATTTCATTTATAAAAGCAATTTGTCCTTTTGCCACAGTACCACATAAAGAGGCTAGCTCTTCCATTGACTGTTTAATTTACTATTACTTTAATTTGACTAGGTACAAAGTTTCGAGTCTCTTATATCACCTTTGGATTCTTTCTTAGCATTTCTGTGTCTGTTTATATGAATATATATATATATATATATATATACATACATATGTATATTTGGTGCAGGTCTCACTATGCAGCTCGGACTCCTAATGACCCTCGTGTCTCACCCTTCCTACTGCTGGGATCACAGACACGCACCATCACATCCAGCTTCAGTGATGATCTGAGCGTGGGACCAGCATGGCATGTGGTAGCAAGAACCAAACCTGGGTCCTTGTGCTTGCTGGGCAGGTGCTTAGACCGCTGAGCTATTGCCCTGGCCCTGCATATGCTTTGTTTGATAAGTGATATTTCCCGTGAATGTGGACATAGAGTAAAATTTAAATACCGTCAGAGAACAAAACATAAAAGGAAATGAGAAGAGGCATTCCAAGCAGGGCAATGGACATTTGTGGGGTTTCTGAGTTAGGGAGGTGCTGGAGTTTGGGTGCTCAGAAAGCAAATCAGAGGCTGCGGATATAGCTGCATGGCATGAGCACCTGCCTGGCATGTGCAATATCCCGAGTTCAAGCCCAGTTCCACACACACACACACACACACACACACACACACACACACACACAGTCAAATCAGGTAAATGGAAAATTTTGACAGGACAGAGAAGGGTAAAATAAAGCTACAGAGACCTGAATAATGATGGATCTTATTAAACCATACTGAAATTAGGGAAGCGACGAGACAGACAGAGTTGTTCTCACTGTCACCCAGCAGGTTTCCTAAGCTGTGCACTGGATCTGGCGTGCGGAGCAACGTCAGTGGATGAAGGGGATCATCAAGGAGAGAAAGAGGGCAGGAATGCGAGCTCAGCTCGGCGTTCACTTCTGTTTTACGTTTAGCTTTCATTACTCTTCAGATGCTTCACAGAGGATAGCAGTAAGAGACAAGGTAAACTCATCAGGGCATGGTGACTGGACGAGATACAGTGCAGTCGTCACATATCAATATGTAAAGCTTTGAAATCAATGAAAAATGCCTAGAGCAGGTGTTTTGGGGAACTGGAATTGAGCCCTCTGATGGTAATATGTAGAGACTGGCTGGAGATGAAAAACCCTTCAGAAGAAATTGAAAAGGAGTAGTTAGAGTGATATGAGAAAACCCGCAGGGGTGTAATATAGTGAAGCCCAATGGAAATAAGTACTTATTGCACATTTTTTTTTCTTTTTCTCGTCTTTCTATCTGCACCCATAGCAGTCATTTAGCTGTGGGCAGAAAATACCCTTTCTCAGTGCACTCACGTGAGCCAGTGCTCTGTGAAGATGGGGCTCCCTCAGTAGAGGACCTGGGAAACCCAGCAGGAGGATCTGGGCCTAGGGGCAGATGACAGGATCCTGGGTAAAATGTGACACATGCCAAGAAGGAAGAATCCTATTCTGCTGTCTAGAGTTTGAATGGCTGCACCAGGATCAAGCGGGAGAAGTGGTCATTGGTCTGACCAGCTGAGTAGCAAACGTGAAGCCAGCATTGGTCCTCCAGTCTCCAGGCTAGCAGAATACACGTGACTGGAAGCGGAGTTTGGATTTTCCTTCCTGACGTCAAATGTCAGCAGCCATGCACAAAACACACCCAGGTCTCTAGCTGGTACCTCTCCTGCTCTCTTAGAAGCACCATCATTTTAGGAGAAAATTTATGGTAAGAAACCCTGAACAGGCTGCCTCTTTGCCCCAGTTTGACCCTTTTCTGTTCAATCCATACTTCACATCAATTCCCTTTCCATCTTGAGAATACAGCTTACCAGGTGCAACTCCCTTGCCAATAGCCCACCAATGGCTTCTGTCAGAGCTTCCTAATTTTTCCCTCACCTCTCAGCAGAGCGCATTTCCTTCTTCTCACCCAGAACCCGTCCGAGGGGAATTTGGTCCTGTCAGACCCAGGCCCTACTGATATCCTTCTGACCATGTAGCATTGTAATATAATACTTTCTGGTATTTACCTGAACCCTCTTTGTCTACTAACTCTTTTTGCTCTCTCTCTCTCTCTCTCTCTCTCTCTCTCTCTCTCTCTCTCTCTCTCTCTCTCTCCTTTAGCTTCCTCCTAAATGTTAGAAAACAGAAAGGCCTTTACACACAAACATTTTATCACTGCCATTCTGCTGTCTTTATTTAGGACAACTAATCTCTTTACCTATTTATTGCCTATGTCCACTGACAAATGGAAGTTTTATGAGGATGAGAGGCCAGACATCCTTTTCCTAATATGTCCTTGACAGGGTGGGCAATAATGAAATAGAATATATGCTTAATATTTTTGAATGAATGAATGAATGTGTGAGAGAATAAATATAATATGTGACTCATTAGCATGTATGAATCACAATCATAATTTTATTGCACCTTTGGATTGCTTGTATTTTTAACTTGTAAGAGATGTCCTTAGAACTTATGAAAACAGAAAACCAACATCACTACCTATTTATAATCATATTTTGAAAAATGTTTTCAAACACATTATTTATATTGATTCTTTTATTTAATAATTTATACATTGCATATTATTATCTTCATAGTAGTTGTTCAGAGTACAAGACATAGACATGATTTCTTGTCTAAACATCGTTGGTACAGATCTTTCTTTTCATTGCACAAAGAGAAAGTACGTGTACATATAGTCCAATAGTCTACAACAGTAGTGGAATATTGGCTCATCTGGCATCATCAGAGGCTGTTGACTTGAACTTTTATAGCTCAGCATATTAAAATGGCTTCACTTTTATACCTCATAATTGGACTTTTCTACTGGATGGTTAAGACAAAGGTAAAGCAAGACCTATATAATAAAAAAAATGTAACTTTTGTATTTGACATGGTCAGTCATACCTTGAAACCATGTACAGCATTTGTAGAACTTTGGTCAATGTCAGCAATCTGGATGAGTCATGGCCATTGCTTGACCAGTTTGCCCTCTGTGAAAGCCTGGGAGAATGTTTTGTCTCTAGGTGACTCTCCTTAGGCACACTATACATCACTGATCTCTTTCCTCTGCAGCCCATAATCTCCTTGAACAGAAAATTTATTAAC
Organism: Myocastor coypus; assembly: GCA_004027025.1. NCBI lineage: Eukaryota > Metazoa > Chordata > Mammalia > Rodentia > Myocastoridae > Myocastor > Myocastor coypus. The sequence goes on from PVJA010007660.1 coordinate 44,963, forward strand.
AAACAAAAAGTTTAGTTTTGACGTACTAATTAAAATATACTCCAGACACCAAAGATATTTATTCAGACCAGACTTTGTGCATCAAGCTGTCTGATTGGCTGTGTGTTCAATTCATGACTACACCTCAGGTGTAATATTCCTCAAGAGATATGCATGGGCTAAGGAAGGACCCAGGAAGCATTTGCAGGCAAATGGATGAAACTGGAGACACCTCATTTATCAAAATAACATACCTAAAAAGTCAACTATCACTTTCTTTCTCCAGTATGTGCAAGGTAAAAATGAAAAAAAACAAAAAAAAAAAACAAAAAAACCGTGCTTATTATGTGTTAGGCACACCTATAAACATTGTAAATATACAATGACCAAAAGGAGGTTCTGAATCAACAACAGAAACCAAACAATATATGTAGGACGACAGAGGGCACGGATTCTTGAAAAATGCAAAGAAAAATGATGAATATCATCACTGTGATTGCTCCACCTTTTTACTTCATAGTATAAAGGAAGGGAACTGGGAAGAGCAAAGAAATCTGCCTTTTTTGTCAAGCAGCTCCTTCCTAATTGTTCTACCCTTGGAGGAAAAAATAAGCAGTGCATCAGCTCTTTAGATGATGAGCAGAGAGCTGGCTGTCAGACAGTGGCACTGGAACATTTCTGGTTAACAATGGGAATCATAAAATCTGTCTTTTGTAATTCAGATCTAGCTAAATAAATTTTCTGTTGTTTTGGTTTGTATTATAAATCTCTCGTTTTTATTTGTCTTCCACCTCTTTCCTTGGAAGATCTACTGTATCACTCACCCTAAATATTAACTTGCCATGTAGCCTTGCTTCTCAGAGGTCTTCCATGATTGGCTAAGCATCATTATTTATACTTCCCTGGTTAATAATCATTATTTATACTTCCCCAAGCAAAGATCAATAGTGTGTAAGAGAATGGTTAATGTAGCATAACGTGTTCTTATTCACGTCCATTTGTTTTGCTTGGTAGATACAAAGCTTTGGAAAGGTATTAACGTAAGTGTAACTTCATTTATAGTTGTGGAAAATGAGTCATTATAAGATCTGCCTAACAACTTTTTCATGGGCTTTATATATTTTACAAAGATAGTACACCAGCAGAAGTTCTTTCATCTGTTTGAACTATTGCCATTGTTACTGTTCAGACATAAATCACTTAGAGCTTGAATAGGAAACTCTGAGAATTATGATTTACTGACAAATAAATACTTTTTCATATGTTTGTGTAATGTAAAAGCAATATCTAAATTTCACAGGGATGCCTTAGGGAGCCTTGAATGACTATACTGCCTCATGCTTTTTTTTTCACATTTTATGCATTAAAATTAATGTAGGAACATTTTCAAAAGAAGAAAGTTGTTACATGCCAGGAATGTGCACCTTAATGTGGTGAAAGTGTCATCTCTAGTAATTTGTTATAGTTAGCACGTTGGAAAAATTCATGATACTTCTTTATCATAATCAGAAGTATAAACTTGATTACTGGATTCATGCAGATCTGATTAAAACTTTTATATTTGCTTCAACTCCAGTTTCATGAACTGTACACTTATTGGAAGAAAATAATAGGAATTCTGATATTTGTGTTCTAAAACCCGCTTAATCCGATTTACTGAAGAAGCATTCCTTGTTGTTTTTTTATGTCTGATTCTTTGGTATATATACCATATAGGAAACACAAAGCTAACAGCCTGAAAATTAACTACAACTTTAAATTTCAAAAGTTTATGTAGATAAATCCATATGGCTATGTCTGTACCAATATATTTATTATGTCCATGCTTCAACTAACTTTTTTATTTTTAAACATTTTAATATTTTTTCTTAAGTTTTCAAATCCTTCAGCTTCAGTATAGAGCAAAACAGTTCAGCACCAAATATAACTTACTGTAATATTTAAGTATTTAAATAATATATGAAGCACAGCTATATTGTGAATGCTAAATATGGTTTCTGAAATGTCTTCATGTAGTCATTAAAGCAGATGAAATATGCATTTCAAACTTTTGAAATATTTACTGTCAATGTAATTTAGATGTTCCCTAGAATTCTGCTGGTGGTATTTTCATAAAGCTTTGAAATAAAAGTACTACAGAAAGTTTTAAGAAGAATTTACCTGAGGACTTTTGTATGAAGAAAAAGGTGGGGCCCATTTTCAAGATAAAATGTAAATCATATTTAAACTGTGTTTATTTATTTATTTATTTATTCATTTATTTATTTATTTTTGTCTTTTTGAGACAAGGTCTCGCTATGCAGTTCAGGCTGTCCTTGAGCTCACTTTTGTAGCCCAGGCTGGTCTTGAACTCTCATTGATCCTCCTGCCTCAGCCTCCCGAGTGCTGAGGTTACAAGAGTGTGCCACCACGCCCAGCATATTCTGTTCACATGTAGTGTAAAACTTGGTATTGTAAAAGACCAAAAATGTAGTTCTAGTAATTTGTATTGCTTTCTTCAGAGTTTTGCAAACTTCTCTTAATTGCAACAATAATCACAATGGAAACACTAATTGCTTGCTACAGAAAAGAAAGTCAGTTGTTATGCAATTCTAAGAACTTGCCAGCGTAGAAGGTGTCAGTTCCATCTGACAGAGGTCATCTTCTGTCAGCTACACTTACCTGACTGTTCCCAAAACTACAATCCATGGGATGGTAGGGACCTCAGAGTGAGCTGCAATAAGCAACCTTCCAGCTCACTCCCCGCAGGTTGGTTTCTCTCTGGTTGCTGGGACCAAACGCACCCACAACATGGAGGGGGAGAAGCTATCCCACTCTCGTCCTTGGTAGATGGGCAGCTGACTCAAGGCAGAAACGGCAGGGCAGAAAAGCTGACAAAGATTATCTCCTCACTTCCAGGCAGTGGGGAGACTGAGAGAGAAAGGAAGAGCCAGGGAGAGAAGTGAACTCTCCAGGGTCCGGCCTCAGGGGATCTCTAGGGATGCCAGGCCCCGTTTTCAGGGCGACACGTGGCTAAAGATGAGTCTGCTACTGATGATGTATTGGGCTTTCACACGAAGGAAAATTGGTAGGACACTTGAATTTGAAGAAGTATCCTGGGAAGCTGCAAGTATTCTGAGACGTCACTTCCTCCATGGGTGCTGCACAGAAGGAGAAATGCCCAGTTGTACACAGCGAATCACGTGAATCGACATAACTCGCCATTAGTTGTTAAATAACTGAAGTTACAGATCATTCTGTTTTGATTGTGAGAAAATACTGTTTGAAATTCTGGCTTTAGTAAGAAGTACTAAAGGTATTTAAGTCATAACAAAGACGATATGATTAAACATTTTACTCGTTTAATCGGTTATAAGATGCCTTTCATATAAATATGGTTAACTGAAGTTTATCCAAGTCAAAACCTTGATAGTTTACAGTTCACTTACAATATCTATTCTTAGAAACTAGGGTTATTCCGTGATTATGTCAGCGGATTCAACTTATAATAGAAAAACTGTATTATGAAAAGTGACTTTTAATTCATCCTCTAAGTTTGGTTTAAAGATTCATTCTATGGGTCACTGAGCACACATAATATATATATATATATATATATATATATATATATATATATATATATATATATATATTTTTTTTTTTTTTTTTTTTTTTTTTTTTTTTTTTTTTTTTTTTTTTTTTTTTTTTTGTTCGTATCAGTGATCAGTCTCAGGACCTTGTGCTTGCCAGGCTAGTACTTATTCCACTGTGCTAACTCCCTAGCCCAGCTCGTAATATCAGTAATCATAGTAATAATAATCAGAGGTCTTATGTAGGTCAGTTTTTGTTAGTATCATCTTCTTATCAAAACAGAAAATGCTTTCTTCTCGCCACACACCATGTTACTGATCGGCCTAATAACTGTTATATTCTATATTTATATAGTCATCATTCTGTTACTTATGGCCCATTGTCATTCCTTTAGGACGTAAATGATATAATGATATGAAGAGAGAAACACCTACACTCACCGCTCACGACACCCCCGAGCAGACGGCCACAGAGTGGAGCTTCAGTACTTACAGATTAAGCTGATGCTAAATGAAATACTGTGGCAACATTATTCTAACAAAATGTCCAGATCTTCTCAGAATAGACGAGCTTTTGAAGCACTGTGTTCAACCTTTGCCAAAATTTGAACCAAACTGAAATGACTAGCATCATTGAAAAATGTTGAAAGAATTTCATTATCAGTTGGAAGAAAGTGGTAACCTGGCCAGGCCACAGCCCTGCGCTCCATCAGCATTCAGCTGATGATGAATGTGTGGGCCTCAGTGTCCTCAAAGTGCAATACAGCCTTATAAAAATTTACTCCATAACTGTCCCTGTCATGGAATCATCTATGACTGTATCTAATTACTCTTACCAAACTATGACTGAACTTAAAAAAAAAAAAGCATGGCACTTCTGCTCCTGAAATAATAGCAACAATCATTCCACAAAGACTTGGTGTCAATAAAAGTAGTAGGTGAGATATTAAGTTTGTGAATGAAAAAATGAGTCTGGTGACTGCTAGATTCCCACAGCATGCACATATTTCCCGGTAACTGCAGTGTCCTACTTAAAGAAGTGTTTTAGAGAGGCAAGAGAACAGCAAAATAATTGCAGAAACGGAAATCCTCCATGTGAATTCTCAATCTTGCCCTCTGCATCTAGACAACGGTATGGTTTTACCCTGGATGTCATAATAGAATTCTCCGAGACATCATCAGTGACTAGCACAACGAAGGAAGAGTCTTACTTTCTAACTGCAGTGAGCTTGCTAATCACCTTTCACTACTTGGTTCCTCCAAGGCAGAGAAAGACACATGCTCCTCAGCAACCACTTGGAAGACGGCCCTGTGAGAAAGGTTGGGCACTGCGGAAGACTGGCATTTACTTCCCCGCACACAACGGCTTGACCAAACTGCACTTCGTGTAATTCTTTCAAGAGTTAAAATGAATGCATTAGGAACACACTTAAAATGTATGAGATTTCAGGAAAATATCTTGAAAATAAAGTCGTTTCCAAACAGGCAGTGGGGAGATAGCTCAGTGGCATAACTGCCTGCCTGGCAAGTGCAAGGTTTTCAATTCAATCCTTGGCACCACAAAAAAAAAAAAAAAAAAAAAAAAAAAAGTTTCAGAGGTATCAATACAATTTATCTATATGTTCTTCCTGCAAAAGAGCACACATTTAGAGAACATACTCCTCTCTCCTCTGCCTGAATGCATAAAGCTATAAACAGAAAGTGATGCACTCAGGACGCTGTCTTTTTCCGGTCAACCTTATCTGTGTCTGTATCATTTAAAGGAAATCGTCAAGGTAGATTTGGGAAACTGATTTAGAATTATTTGGCTCTGTGTCTTGACTACAGTATAATTTTTCAAAATATTTGTAATACTTTAGAGATGTGTTACTCAAATAGGAAAATAGTATTTAAAATTATTGATTGCTTTATTGCAAATTATAAGTTCTATTTCAGAAGCACTGAAGATCCAGGTGTCAAGAAAAGGGGGTGGTCAGGAGTTGTAGTGAGTAGAGACGAAGCTGGCAAGCACTGCAAAAGAACGTGCAGGAGAGATTTAAACAGAAGGATCAATGTACAACTGACACTGACCCTAACTGTAACCCAGGTCTTCATACGGAGAAATCGGAAAGGCCAGACACAGCAGACAAAAAGCATAGTCACATTGCAGACTTCCAAGACCGTTAGAGTTGTGTTAAAGGAAATTAAAATGCTAGTTAAAAACAACCCCCTTTTATTTTCTTTTTAAAGATGGGGTTTGCAGTTCACACCAGCCTTGTGCTCACTTTTGTAGCCTCCAAGCTGGTGTCCAAGTTTCAGCAGGCCTCCTGCCCCAACATCCTGAGTGCTGGGATTACAGGCGTGCACTGCTTGGCTGGGTCAAAAACACTTTCTCTGTACTCATCTTATTCACTAACAAAGAACCATTAACCATTCACTAATGTTAAACAGTAGGCCTAATTAAAAAGACAATTCAAAAAGAGACCCATAAAAGAATGGGTTAGCACTCAGAGACTTCAAAAGTGTGTTACAAGATTAGCCAGGTCATAAAAGCAGGTCACTGCCTTTGGAGTTTCTTGCCTACCTTTACCAGAAAATCCCTGCATACGCTTGCTAAACATGTTGGGTTGTCACATAATATTTGTGGAAAAAATGAGCTATGGTATTTGTCTAAATACATGCTTGAAACTATTGGCTAAATACCACATAAGTATGTCTGTCTGACTCAACAATTTTTAAAACAGATTTAAAACAGATGTTAGTACCACTTTTAGATAAAGTTAGCAGTTTTTTAAGAGAGCTACAAAAAGTCATATATTAGATTTTTATAACGACTGAATTTAATTCATCTAGCTCTACTTCTTAGTCCCTAATGAAGGTTTTGCTTCCACGTATCACATTTTCAACGTTGAAATGTTTTTATTGAAATTATGGTATTTCTGAATGGTAAGAATTCAAGCAAAATGATGATGTAGACATCTTTGATGCAGATAACTAATAAGATGTAACCCATACATACATTCACTGAGGTTGGTAATAGCCTAGTACCAAAAAAGACAGAGATTCTATGGTAAAAACAACAGAGACTGCAAACTGTAATGAGTATAGACATAACCTCAACAAAATATTAGTGAATCAGATCCAACAATGTGGAAAAGCCAGCATGTACCCAGTGGAATTGATTCCAAGCATGTAAGGATGGATCAATATTTAAAAATCAATTAATGCAATCCTGCACATCAGTAGGTTGAAAAACCTATTATTGATATCAATAGATGTAAAGAATCATTTGATTATACCCACATGCTCCTTTCTAATAAATGGCTTAGCAAATAATAAATAGTTGACAATTTCTCCAACCTGATAATCAATGTAGAAATCCACAACTAACCTCATATTGACTGGAAAGCAGCTTTAGCAGTAAGAACTGATACGAAGCAAATAAATCTGCAGCGATGCTTCTCAGACTCTCCCTGGAAGTCTTAAATCATTCAGTAGTGCAGCAACACACACTCATAAAGGCATGCCCCCCACACGCACAAACACAATAGTATCAACTCAAGAAGGAAGAAGTAAAACTGTCTTTATTTATAACTGATACGAACATCTAAGGTAATAAATCTGCAAAATTTGTCCACAAAACAAAGACGTGAGCAACAAACAAAATTTGAACCAAATGATGTAATCAAACATACTTGGAGGATATAAGATTATTATATAAAACCCAGTTGAATGCCAGCTTATCACAAATGAAGAAGTAAAATATGGAATTTAGGACAATCTTGTTTTCATTAGCCCCTGAGAATGTCTAATTAGGCATAAGTTCAATATTAACGTATATGTAAGGAAATAAAATAACTGAGGTAACTGAGAAATGTCCTTTGTCCAAGGATAGGAAATCACAATCATATTAGTGTTAAGGTTTGTGTCCAGATGTTCCCCTAAAGCCTCATGCACTCCTTGGGGAAGGATTAGAGAGTCTGTGATTAATTCTTGATCCAGTGCTGGGATCATGGTTGTGGGTGGTACACCTGCGCTAGGCCACTGTTCCTACCTGTTTGCTCTTGCTGCTTTTTATCGAATGAGCAGCTGCCTTCTGCCACGTACCGCTGTGCCTGGGAGCCAGCCAAGTATGGAGTGAAACCTCCACATACTGTGAACTAAATAAACCTTGCCTCTGTTAACTTGGGGTGTCAGGCATTTTGTTCTAACAACGAGAGAAAAGTAACGGAGACAGTCTGTTAGGTTTTGCTAGGCATGATGACACAGCCTTGAAATCCCAACACTCTGGAAGGCTAAGTCCAGAGGATTAGCACCAACTTACACCCTAGTGACTTACTGAGGCTCTGTTTCAAACATAAATTAATAAAATGTGGTGTGGTGGGTTTGATCCCCAGTACTGGAATAAAAAAAGTAAACTCTTTTCAACGTGATCAATAGATCCAATTAACAGATAAGAAATATCCTACTAAGGCACTTAGGAACCCAGAACATGATTGTAATGTTATGTATGTGTATATGTTGTATGTTTGCATGTATGTTACAGCCTGCTCAGCCCACCCTGGGGGTGGGGCTAGTGCAGCATGTGGTGCCAAGGATCAAAAGCTTGCCTAAGCAGGCACTTCAGACCACTGAGCTAGCTTGCCAGCCCTGTAACATTTATAAAATATCACAGCATATCCAGCATAATACTTGTCATACACGCCCAACTTGAAGACTCACTCTTATGCTGCAATTATACTGTTACACCAGTGCCTACACCACACAGTGTCTATGTGTCCCAGTACACCACTAACAGCTATATTTTCATATTTTTACCTATTGATTACAGTGAATTTCACTTAAAATATACAAAATCAATATTTTAAAAATGGACAGTTTCTGAATATACGACACAACAAATCAAATAGACATATGCGAAATAAGCAAACAAAAATATTTAACGCCATAAATCATTGAGAAATGATATCTCAAGACAGGGAGATGCCCAAGTCGCCTGCAGGCAGTGAGCTGAGTAGAAGTCTCAGCAGGGCCCGTGCCACACCTCAGGAGCAGCAGGAGTTCAGGAAACTGCAGCGGATGAAGCCAGGTGTCTGGTTTGAGAGCTCTGGACCTGCCTGGGGCCCAGCGTCTGTTTCCATCAGCTCCCACGGCCACACAGTCTCTTATCTCTCCTTGCCTCACAGTTAGAGCAGTTGCAGTGAAGTCCACTGGAATCTCTTAACTGCTTTGAAAATAAAATGTGTCACTGGCCGTATGCATGACTTATCATCTCCTGCAGCAGCCCATGAATACATGAAGTTTCCACTGGACGACACAATTTCTGCACTTGTTAACAACGCGCGTCCTCTGACAGACCTCAGAAGCATGGAACTGAAATATAAATTGGAGTGCATGTTCGTTCGTAGCACCCCTTCATGTAATGGCTGGTACTTCTGACTTCTCAGATCTGTCCATTGAGGTTTTTTATGGTTTTAAACTATCAGAAGACCCTGCTGAATGCATGTGGCCCTTGAAGGAATACACAGAAATCAGTATGGAAAAATCTATAGAGGGAAGTCATCAATGCTGCTACCTATTTGCATTCTGTGTGAAAATTTTAATTATAAAAAAGTTGTGATTTAAAATTGCTCTTTGCTGGGCATGGTGGCACATGCCTGTAATCCCAGCACTTGGGAGGCTGAGGCAGGGGGATCAATGTGAGTTCGAGACCAGCCTGGGCTACAAAAGTGAGCTCAAGGCCAGCCAGAATTGTATAGTGAAACCTTGTCTCAAAAAGACAAATAAAATAAAATAAAATAAAATAAAAAATAAAAATATAATTGCTGTTTATGGGGCTGGGAAGATAGCTTCATGGCACAAGTGCCTGCCTGGCAAGTACAGGGTCATGAGTTCAAACTCCAGTCCTGAAAAAAAAAAAAAAAAAAAAAAAAAAAAAAAAAAAAAAAAAAAAAAAAAAAAAAAAAAAAAAAAAAAAAAAAAAAAAAAAAAAAAAAAAAAAAAGAAACTAAAAGTAAATGAAATAAAAATAAAAATAAATACATTAAATCGCTATTTGTAAAGCATGTTTCAAAACTTGTCCTTTACATGCAGCTAACATGCATTGGATATTAATATCATTTTCTAAAATGGTTTTATTTGTGAAAATATTTTTAATATGTATATATGAAATATATGTTAATGCTCATGTGATGTGTTTGCATATTATATATAATTAATATATAAGGAAAATTAAGAATAAATATTGAACTTAATTAACTAACTAGGAAAACTCTAAAAAGTAATGATAACTTCTCTGTGTCATGTACTGCACCATGGGACACACTTAGTAGTAGTCAAATTAAGAGAATAGTAATTAATGTGCGCAATAAAAACATTGACAGAGCTCAGTGCAAACAGTTGATGTGATGAGAGGCTCTGAATGAACATGTAATTCTCCAACTCTTTTGCCCTTAAGAGTGTCTTAAAATTATTCAAGTGAAATCTGAGTCCAAGACTCCAAGGATATGTAAATGAAAGAATTTATAACCCAAGCTTGATGTATGCAATGGATCAGTACACATCTGGGAGAAAAGCATAAAAGAGCCCTGAGGTTGAGGTGTTTTATTTTTCATTTGGTGGCACGCATCTGGGTGTTCATGAAACCTGCAATAGAAGGCTGCCTTGTGCAAAGGAGGCTGTGCGCTGTCCGTAGCCCTCAGAAGTTGGAAAACGCCTGTCCATCTCCGGCCGTGGCTCCTTCAGTTCTCCTATTGCCCCAGCAATGGGGGATTTCCCTCTACTCCATGTCACTTGTGCCCAAGCCATGAGTAATTTTACATGACTGGGCACACATGATGAACGCACATGTTACACAACGAGGTCAAAGGGGGTCTCTACGCAATGAGAATTAAATGCAAACCCTAAATCTATTGTTGAACTGGAAAAATATGTTTTCATTTATAGGGATTTATTATATGTGTTGCTAAAGCAAGCACAACTTATAGCGATTAAAAATAAAACATAGAGATTTGAGCCAGCACCCAGGTCCAGTGTGTGAGCGAGACTGCCTGGGCCCCCCGGATTGTCACCTGAACCAGAGCCCACACCATTCCTAAGTGGGACTGCCCAGGGAGTGCTCGATCCTCATTTGAACCAGAGCCCAAAAACAGAATGTGAGTGGAACTCGTTCCACCAGATAGGGCCAGTGTGCAACACGGTGGCAGAACTCACAGCAGAGATGATAGAGGCAGGACCCACCCAGCTGACCCAGGAGCCGAACATCTTCCGTTCACTTCGAGGCCTGCAGCAGGAAGAAATGGAGCACAACAGCCAAACCCAAGCCACACCCACCTGGATGGGTTTGAACTTGCTAGATCCAGAATTGGTGCTAGGGAAGAACTCTACCAAAGCTCTGCACAAAAGGCCAGACAAAATTTGTATAGACAAAATGACAAAGAAAGGGAGCAAAATGCTTTCTCAAGCCCCAAGCACAATGAGAACAAATGTAGGAGACAATACTATAGTAGAAATTGGAAATCACACGTCTGAAGTCCCTGAAATAATAGCATCTGAAGTAAAGAGACAACTGCAGAATGGTGTAGAGGAAATCAGATCAGAAATAAATTCTGAAGCAAAAAAAGAAATGATAATTATAATTAAAGAAGTACTAAATGCTCCTAAAGATGACACTGATAAAAAATAGAGAATAGAAAAATGATGGGATCTTTGAATGAGCAATATAGGAAGGAAACACGATGCATGAAGCACACTCAAAGTGCTATGCAGAAAATTAAAACTTCAGTCACAAGCTAGCAAACCCATTTGAATGAAAGTGAAAATACACTTTTGGACCTTGATTGCTAGTGAAAATAAAAAAAAATGTCTTAACAATAACTAGGATGCAAGAATAAATAATCCAACATCTTCAAGATGATGCAAAGATGAACAATGTAAGACTAATAGGCATCAATGAGAAAGAAGGAGTAAATACAAATGATATAAAAAGAATGTAAACAGAAGTGATAGTAGAAAACTTCCCAAATGTTGGGAAATAATCTGTCATACAGTAACTGAAGCATATAGAACTCCAAATAACATCAACACAGGTGGCTCATGCCTATAATCCCAGAACTTGGGAGGCTGAGACAGGAGGATCAGTGTGAGTTCAAGACCAGCCTGGGCTACAAAAGTGAGCTCAAGGCTAGCGTGAACTGCATAGTGAGACCCTGTCTCAAAAAGACAAAAATAAATAAATAAATAAATAAATAATAAAACCACACCCAGACAAGTAATAATTAAGATTCCAGAAATTTAGCACACTACAAGCAACTAAGAAAAGAAACAGATGACATATAAAGGAAAACCCATCAGAATAATGGCAGATTTCTCTTTAGAAACCATCAAGTCAAGAAGAGCATGGAGCAAAGTACTTCAAGTCCTGCACGAAAACAAATTCCAACACGGGATGCTGTATGCTGCAAAACTCTCTTTCAAGTACAAAGTATAAGTGAAATATTTCCATGATAAAGAATAACTAAAGAATTTCATAATGGCAAAGCCAATTCTACACAGACTACTGAAAGATATTCTAGGGAGGGAACAAAATGACCTTTACTCCATGAATTAGAGCACAAACAAACACAGGAGAAAAAGTGGTATAAAACAGAGGTCTTTGAGTTATTCTTTTGTATAGAGCAGCAGAATATTTCCATTAGCATATTCTACAAATGGACTTCTCCTGCACATGATGGGTCATGATTCTGTCCAGGTTTATAGGGAAGATATCAAACACAATAGCAGTACCTCAGTGCCAGAAGCGACCCCTGGCTACCAGCAAGTGTCATGGACACTGTTCATGCCTGCAACGTACTATGATTTGGGGCAATGTCTTTTCCCTAAACTGTTAGAAGTTCTGGTCATATATTTGCCATTCAAGTATGTATGTTATGTTTTCTTCTTAGTACTTCCTTACTACCATGAAAACTTTTCTTAGTTGATATTTTTGTGTATATTAACCTATTCAAATACTACATGAGTACTCTGAATTGATCACAGATTCATACATGTGGTATGCAACATCCTGGCCTCTTAGTTGGCTTAATATGTTAATTTTAATTTTGGAACGTTGTTTTGAAAATTTTCAATTTTCATTAATTAATATTCAGTTACTTTTCTGAAGTTTTAATCTTAATTTGTATTTTAAGATTTGTAGTGTATCTTTTACTTAAAATCTACTTATATATGAAATATTTTTCCTAGCATCAGAAACTTTAAAAAGTGTATTTGCACTTTCCATTGACTTTGTATTACTTCTTGTCTTTTATACACACACACACACACACACACACACACACACACACACACTCACACACATATGGAAAAATGTGTATAATTTGGCATAAGTTTGATAACTTTTTTGTAGAAATCTTCAATAACCTTTTAAATGTGTTCACCTAATGTAATTATATTTTATATAGTCCTTCATAACTAACATTTTGAGAGCTCTTTATTCTTTATCCAAGACCACAGGGCATCTTCTCTTGCCTTCTGAATTATGGTCTTTCTTATTTTCCATACGTTACATCTGGAGGTAAAGAGAATTTCAAGCTTGTGTAGTACTGAAAAATATTTTACTTGTAGTTTTCAGTGGTATGTTTTCTAAGTGTTAAATTCAATTAGGACAGTTTTTCTTTCTTTCAGTCCTTTGAGTTAATTGATCTATTTTCTTATACACTTGGTCCTTCATTTTTCTAACGTATAATAACATGGTATTTTCTTTCTGCCATAGCTACTTTTTATGTATATGCTTTAGTGATTTTCTTTCTTTACAATTAGTTTTGGACAATTTCATTTTTGTGTATCTTGGTATAATTTTATTCCAATTTCTTGTACCAAAGGTTTATTTTTCTTGGAAATGTGGTGCTATAATTTCAACTAAATTCAGAAATTTTAAATCTTTAAATTTTATTGCCTACCCATTTCTATTTTGAGAATACTAATTATATGAATATAATTTTTTGCCTTTGGCATACAGTGAACTATTATATGACTGATCTCTAAATTTTTTCTTCTTCAATTTTATTTTACACAATTATTATCGTTATATTCACTGAAGTTTATAAATAACTTATTTGCAACATGCAGTCTATTATTTATCTCATGCTATGTATTTATTTCATAAATATTTCACTAAAGTTCACTCTATGTACATCTTACATATTTCACATTTCACATTTGTCTTACAATTTTTAATATATAATCATTGATTTTCAATAGAATTAATGAGAAAAAATAAAAATAAAATGTGGGGGAAAATTGGAAAGACAGTCACTGAGTCCATTTGCCTTACCAAAAGAGTCGCTAGAGAAAGCTGGGCATAGCCAGCTCTCTGGCAAGCACACAGCCCTGAGTTTGATCCCAGGTACGAGAGAGAGAGAGAGAGAGAGAGAGAGAGAGAGAGAGAGAGAGAGAGAGAGAGAGACCTCAGGACAATTTATCTTGGAAACCATAACAAGTCATGGCACACCTAAGCCTTTCTTCAGCAAGGCAGAAAGCAGTGCAAGGTAGGGCCTTATTGCAAACTACAGCTGAGCCAGGTGGTATTGAGTACTAGCTAGACAAGGAGAAGGTGTGAACATGTTTGATAAAGTTGTCTGGTCAAATGGTTAACACCTCTTATTTCAAGGCTAAGAGTTTATAGTTTGTTCTCTGGTAAAATTTTAACTCGAAAACTCTGATACATAGTTTCAAACTGTAAACAGGAAACAGGGGAGACAGGGATGGAAAGCGGTGGGCTGAGAGAGCCCAAGAATGCTTAAAGTGAGGGTTGTAGCTAAGACCTGGAAGTGACCAGACCTGAAAGGAGTGGGATGAAAACGAGAAAGAGCGGAGGGTAAAGGCTCAGCAGAATGCTCCAAGGGAGCCAGAGTTGAGTTCAAGTTTCTGGAAATTATGTGTGAAATGACCTGCTGAACTTGGCAGTAAAGATTTAGGAATGGACAGGAGAATGAAGAATGTATGAGTTATCCTGAATAAGATGGCATGGCTGGCACACGTAGACAGCCACAGCTAGCAACACTATGACAACACAGTATCACGAACGGCATTGTGGTTATCTTGTCACACTTTGCGTGGGGAGGTCTTTTACCTTGGCTTCAGCTATCTCCATGCCATAGTCTACAAGGAGAAGCAATCATTGAACAGTTAGATGATAGAACTTCAAGCAGATATCACACATCACTGTGTTCTTGGGGACCTATCAGAGTGAGGTGGCCCCCAGTCTGACCATGACCACAAGGGAACCTTCATCTACTCTTGGAAGACAGGAGCATGATAACTGAAGATTTGGGAGAATATCGGACATAGACCCTACCACCACGTACACTGGTAGTCATGAGCTAGCGTCATTCCCTTCCCTGAGTTACAACTCAGCCCAGAAAATCCCAGGGAACAGCTGCAGCAGAAGTGACAGGCTGGCTTAGTTACTCTTTACTCCTTGCTGGGACAAGTACCCAGCACTCAAAATGAAGAAAGGAAAGGTTTATTAGCTCCTAGTTGCTGGAAGTTTCAGTCCATATTCGGCTGGCCCGAGGCTGAGTGGAACAGGGAAGAGAGCATCCAGTTCATGGAGACGGAACAGCAACAATCGCGACAGAAGTAATTGACCAACTATTGCAGCAGAGAGCAACAGCTTTCAGTCTGTCTCTCTGTCTCTATCTTACATTCAAGCTCTCCACCTCAGCCTATATGCCTTAGGCTACACCTATAATCCCAGAAGTACTTAGACCCATAATCCCATCAGTACTAAAACACGATCCCAGGAATCATAGATCAAGTCTCAAACTCTAGTTCAGTAGTAAATCACAGAATCCCAGTAACTCATGAGTCAAATCTCAATCTATAGAAGTCCCCACCCATGACTACCTGAGGCTTTGAGGGGACAACTCGACATAAAGCATAACACAGGCGGTACCTGCAACCCTGTCTATCGACCCTGCCCCATCCTTGGTCTCCCAGAGTGTTAATCTCATAGCCATGGTCCACTAAACTAGAATGTGCACTGAAAATTTTATGTATCTATTTCACTTTTATGGGAAAAAATAAAACAAACTTGCAATGGAATTTTTAATTTGGTAAATATTTGTCATCTGGAGTTGACTGAAGAATTCCTCACATAAATATTATAAGAATAAGAAATATTAGACTGTGTCCATTTTTGTTTGGGTACAAACTTATTCTTATAAAATGGGCTAACATTATTTGTCAGTGATTTAATGGGAAATCTTGACATTTTAGTACTCTCAATTTACTTTTGATATCTTAACCCTTTTAGCTGATAGAGATATGGTTAAGGTCAAGCAGATAATTTTTAAGAGCACCATCAGAAGCTTATTGAACCAGGGGCTTATTCTCAGGAACAGCCCATGACTGAAGTGGAAAATTCATACCTGGATTATTTGTTATAAATATCTGTTTATAGCTACAGGCCACCTGAAGCCTAAAACATAAAACACTTTAGATTACAAAGGGTCAGTATCTGACCTTTCCTGCACTCGCCTGGCTTCAGAGAATCAATATTTTTCATTTTCTCTATCTGAAAGGAAAGCAGAAAGCCGAGTATCCAGAGACGTGCCATCTGGAACTGTTATTGTGATTGCTTCCCTCCAGTGCATTTGCTATTAATAATTTAAAGAGCATGCTCCAGATTTGAAGAAATATTGGTGAAGAAATATTTTCTTTAAAAGTAAAGAAACTAAAGCCATGGCAGTGATTAGACTTTTGGACAGAATAAGATCCTCTCAAGGCTCTGGAGCATGCAGCCTTTGGTTCGCAGTTGCACTGAGAGAGCTCAAAACGCTGTCCGTAGTTGCTCCCGAGTGTTGGGTGGGCCTTCCTTGAAAATGCGTTGCTTGACATTCAGGAAAACTGGAGTTAACAGACAATGGTAAAAGAGAGAAGGAGACAGCCAAGAAATAGGGCTTCCCACACCATTACCTTGCCAACATAAACACTGAAAAAGTATTGATCCCCGTGGAGAGCTGATAGCCCCATTTTCTATCTACAAGTTTGGAAGTACACGAGTGAGTTTTTGTGCCTGTTACAAGTGCTTTCTCTGCGTATCTTTGTGGCAGTATATATACATTATTATTATTCATTACGTTTCTTACTCTAGCTTATTTCACAATGAATATAGTGCATACTGAAGTCCCCAAACTAAATAGATCCAAGGGCAATGAACCCAGACAGGTTTTAGAAAGATAAAAAATCACAAACCAATTACACTGAAGTCATGATGACAGACGCAGATTGCAAGCTGTGTTGTGACCATGCTTTTCTATTGGTACAAAATAACCTGCATTTTAGTACATTTTAGCAACAGTCCAGCAAAGAGAAGATGCTTGGACTCCCCTGGGACATGCGAGAGGAACAGAGTTCAGCCCTGTTCAGTATCAGGGAAGCCTCACACATAACCTCACCTAAGCCATGCAAGTCGGGCTGGAAGCATGACTTCTCTCTGTTAAGTAACATTGCTTTCAGTATGTCAGAGCTTCCAGAACTGCACATCCTCCTAATAATGTGCTAACTTTTTACTATAGTCAGTGAAGCACCGACCATTATCCATATTAACCATTTGGGCTACTTGTTTAGAATTAGGGAGAATTATTTAGCCCAAATGTAAGGAGTACAGCATCAAGCCTATTCAACTGCAAAAATATTTTAAAGAGAACTCATACAATCATAAGCCTGGCTGCACTTAACCTTAACATCTCACTTTCCAGTGGACTTCAAACACAGTGGTCTGTCTTAGTTACTTTTCTCTTAGTGCTGGGACAAAATACCTGCAGCTCGAAAATGAGGAAGGAGAGGGTTTTTTTTTAGCTCACATTAGTGGAGGTTTCAGTCTAGCCAGTCACAGCTGAAGAAAAAAAACAAAGAACAAAGAACAGAGGAGGAGCAGCAGCTCCGAAGGCTCCCTAGCCTCCCCCCACCGCCCTTACATTTGTGGGCAGATTCTTCTGCCCCAGGGCAGGTGAAGCCCCCTCACCAATAATCCCAGCCTCAGAACAAGAACCAAGCACCAACTCTAGAAGCTGCCCATGCCTGTATGAGGCTGGTGGGGAGAGAGGGGCACAAACCAGAACACCATTCTTTGTTTCTCTTTGAAATTATGTTACTGGAGGGTGAAAAAAAGAAAGAAAGAAAGAAAGAAAAGAAAAACAGAGTTGAATAGCCATAGATTACGGGAAATTTATACTGCCTAATGAATACTGAAGAATGAACACATGAAGAATAAAAGTCCCATGAACACAATGGCACATTTCTCATAAAAGTAACAGTGAACTAAAGAAAGAATTTCTTCACTGTACACAGCTACCCCTACCTACCCTTAATCCTTCACAGACACCGCTGTGACAATCATTTGTTCATAAATGGTAGTAGTCATAGACATTTGTACATTTATTAAGGTTTAAAACACTTTCACTGAATTAGAATTTTTAAAAAAGGATAGACACATAGAGGAACAGAAGAAAGAAGGAAAAAAAGGAAAGAGAGATAACTAGAGGGGGCAGAGAAAGAATAAAACAAAGAGAAGAAAAGAAGAAGAAGAAGGAGAAGGAGAAGAGGAAGAGGAAGAGGAAGAGGAAGAAGAAGAAGAAGAAGAAGAAGAAGAAGAAGAAGAAGAAGAAGAAGAAGAAGAAGAAGAAGAAGAAGAAGAAGAAGAAGAAGAAGAAGAAGAAGAAGCAGCCCCCACTCGATGCGACACACCTGGCACTAGAGAACTCTCCTGACAGGATTAACTGCTTCAACCGTGGAACAGCACTGTGCTGACTGCGGAGCTTTCTGGGGACGCTCAATGAGGACAGTCAGCATTTGTAGACCCCGACACCTTCAGAAAGTTCACACGTGATGCTCCATCAAGCCGCAAACCACTCTGAGCTGTAGCTGACTCCCCAGAGCCTCCCACTCACGTCGTGGTCCCTGCCTCTCGAAGCCCCTTTGCGCAGTCCTTCTGCCCTGGCTGCAAGCCCAAGATGAGAGCTTCCAGGGTCGCGGCTCCTTCACAAGTACTCTGCTTGCGCACCACACACAAAGGTCGGAAAGGTTTTGTTGTAGCAGTCCCCGAACAAAGTACCTGTGCTCTGTCGTGCTCTTTAAATAAACATAAGGAACATATGCACCCCTCAGTTCATATGTACACTTTTTCTTTTTCCTAAACACAAAATAACACTGCTCTAGGTATTTAACCATCGTTAGAAATGCCAGCCTAGTCTACGGCCATACCACACTGAACGTGGCCGGTCTCGTCTGGTCTCGCAAAGTAAGCAGGGTCGGGCCTGGTTAGTACTTGGATGGGAGAAATGGCAAGATACACTGGCAATATGAAGTCATTATTTTCATTTATGCGAAAAACAGATCATTTTGCCTCTCTAGGTGTCAAGTCACGGAGAAACCTGGAAGCACGCTTAGCTCCCTGGATTCTACATTTGACCTTGTATTTCCTAATGCAGGTCTGCAGGGCGGACAGCCTGTGGCTGACCTGGGCCTGGCACAAGCACAGCTCTGTTCTTCCTTCATCCCCTCCATCTCCAGCTCCAGGGCCCGGCCCTTCTGCGCATGCCCAATCTCTCTCTGCTTCCAATGATCTATATTATATTTTCTCTTCATTTAGATCATGCTTTTCTCACAAAGAGAAATAACGCAATATTTAACTTGTGAGTCTGCATTAGTACTCATAACAAAGACAAAATAAGCACGTATAAAATCATCACATACATGAATTAACAAAAATATTTTTCCTGAACTATATAATTAATACTCATTGAAAGAACTTTATTAAAAAAGAGAATTAGGGGTGTAGGTGCAACTCAGTGACAGCCCTGCGTGTGGAAATCCTTGGCTTCAGTTCCCAGCAGAGGAAAATAAACAAAGAAAAACACAGACAATTTAAAAATGCTTGACAAAGTTTGTGCAAATATTTTCTATTATTAATATTAAAACAGTAAGCATATAAGTGTAGCATGAATTCCATAGTGGATGGTAATTTAAAGAAAAAACATTCTTCCGTCTATAATTTATATTTATTTCAATTTGTGAATTATGTCATTAGATTTGCTTTATGAACATTTAAAAATTAGATGTAATTAGAATTCAGGGGCTGGGGAGATAACTCTGCGGCACAAGTGCCTGCCTGGCAAGTGCAAGGTTATGAGTTCAAACTCCAGTCCCACAAAAGAAAGAAAGAAAAAAGAACTGAATTCACATTGAGGTGGATGAAAATTTTAATTAATACTTTGTAAAATGCCCATGAGCTGGACCACACCTGCCCTCTTGCTGGGGAGGTCGAGTGTGAATCCTGCTCGGAGGTCTGGAGCGTAAGGCCAGGCTGGGGCTGTGTCTTAAAGGAACCAAAAAATAATCAGACAGACAGGAATAGCCAAACAGGAAAGCATACACCTAACAGTGATTCTAGCAGGGTTATCTTGGCAGTGGCTTAGAAAAACCTATAAAAGAGAAATACCCATTTAGTTTCCAGGTATGCAGAATCCTTATTTCAGTGCATTATTAACATTGACCCAAGTAAGTGGAAACCTTGGCTGAATCTCTAATAATTAATGGACTTGGAGAAGGATGTCATGATTATATGCTCACCCTATAAAAATATCTTGATGACTTTTTGAAAGGTCAATATACAAAATTGTAAAACTCAATCCATTTAGAGTGTATAGAAATAATTAAATAGAGGTTATTAATTGAGGAACAAAAATCATCTAGGTGTCTGTAATTAATGATCCAAATCATTTTCCTTTTTAATATAAAACATTTCTTGCAAAGATATACATTAAAATATCGACTAGACTATATAATTCTTTCTTTAATTGTATTGTCTAGTATTTTCAAGTTCTCTTTTTGTTTTATGGAGAGCGTCTTTGTGCTTTGGTTTTGTTTTTGGCTACAAGATTATTTAATGCCAATGACACTAATTGTTCTAATGTGATGCAGAATGTCAAAATAATTCTTAATAGAATCAAGCAATAACAATAACAAATAAATGTACAAAGTAAATAACTTTAAACTGTTAATGGTGCGAACTCTCCTGAGATAAAAACAAAGGGTTTTTTAGCAACTAAATTATTTGATTCAAGGAAAACATAAAAATTGCACTGCTAATTACAATTTTCCCACTTTTTTTAATTGTGTCAAACACAGATTCATTATTCTTACAACATCCTAGCATTCAGTGAGGGAAACTTATAAACTTCCCCCTATTGAAGTTTCTCTGTCTCATAACAAGTTAAGTATGTGATAGTGTCCAGTTCGAAATCAAAAGCAAAATTTTAAGTGGTAGGGCTGGCCAGATAGCTCAGCAGTCTAAAACTCCAGCATAAGCAGGGCGCAGTAGCCGAGGTTCTATCCACAGTGTGCCATGCCAGGACCATACCCCAGGGCACTCTGAGATGGCGACTGAGCCTGGGCATGGCGGTGTGCCTGGAATCCCAGTGCTTGGGAGGCTGAAAGCAACAGAATCACGAGGAGTCCCACCTACACAGCGAGACCCTGTAGATCCCGTACTAAATACATTAAAAAAATTAAGTGTTGAAAAGATAGTGTCACAAATATATATGTATTAACAGACAAGTCCAGAGTATTCATCAATCAAACTTCAAATGTACATGTAAATACAAACATAACACTTAAAATTATATAATATATATACATAAATAAGATATATTCATATGTATACAGTTTATATACCTAATGACTTTATGTAAATATGCAAGGTTAAGGAATTCAAGAAGGAATGAAAGAATTAAGGTGAAATAAAAGAAGGAAGATAGGAGATAAAGAGAAAGTGTAAAAGAAAGATAAATTTGAGGTATCTTTGAAATTATGAAATATTTATGTGCTTTAATATGTCTAACCACAAACGTAATATTGCCAATTACAGGGCTATTATGTATTAATACAAAAAAAAAAAGAACTACCAGTAGCATGCTCTGTATTTTTTGAGGTAAACAAAATTTTGAGTGATTTCTCCACCAAGAAATAAGTGCTCAGAGATCTAACCTCTTTGACTTGAACAATACACATTTCTATAGAGAACTAACATTATCTAACAAATATGTACAATTTCACTTTCAGTTATCAAACTAACATACTTTATTTATTTATTTATTTATTTTTCTTTTTCTCTTGGACACACATCTAGAGAGAAAACAGTCTCTCAGGGGTTCACAAAGAGTAGAATGGTTAATCAATGGCCTTTACTCATCCAGATGGCTGAAACTGACAAAAGATCTACATGGTAAATCCTGCGGGGGTCTGACTGACCTTGTCAGATACAAAATTTCCATTATTTTGTTATATAGGTCTTGCTTTATCTTGGTCTTAACCATCTATTAGAAAAATCTAATCATGGAATATATAAAGTAAAGCTACAGGGCTGGGGAGATAGCTCCGTTGAATAAGTACTTGCCTGGCAAGTGCAGGTTCCAGAGTTTAATCCCTGGCACTGAAAATAAAAAAGGAAAACTATACTAATATCCTCAGCTATAAAAGGCTCAAATCAACAACTTGTGACATAGCCAATTCTGCTGGTAAGCCACTACTATTATGGGCTATTACACTATATTGAGTTATTTTGATGAATTCATGCAGTAACTTACTTTAGAAGAATCAATTCTGCATTTGCTTAACTCTTCTCTGGGACTACTACTGTTCTTTCATATTTGAATTGTAGCATGAAAATGGACAAAATTTTAAACTAAATAATCTTTTGAATAAAGTGTCACCACCTTCTCTTGATGATTAGATTGTACTCCAGTGTTGTTATTCACAAAGAAGCCTGAAATTTTAGAAATGAACATCATAAAATGTGATTTTCATGACTATAGGTGAAAGAAAAAACTTTAGAAATATGTTCTTAGAATAATATTAATAAGTTATTAGTATGATTTCATTCTCAAAAGAATATGCCTTCTGTTCACTTTCTTCGATGCATTATATTTATATTCATGCCTTTATATGTAAATATTGAAGTGTTTGTGTACTTTCAGGAAGAACAGTATTTTTTCTCACAAATTCTTAGGTTTCAGTGCTGATGTTGCATTTGACATCAAAAATTTGATGACCGATGTGAGACACTTGAAGATGTAACTTTTCCAGAATTGAAAAAAATGCTTGTAAAAGCAGTGAATGTAAGAGTCATATGTGGTAGTAATG
>PVJA010007661.1:0-44925 GCA_004027025.1 Myocastor coypus
GGGCTACAAGCATAGCCAAAATTTTGACCCTAAACTTTCAAGGTCAGTGAGGACTCAAGACATAAAGAGACTCAAGCAGTTACATATCGTAAGTGACTTAGACACCAGTGAGACACAAACTGCTGTAATTGCTGTCAAATCCAGAAACTAAACGTGCTTGACTCATTTGGCAACTGGAATTTTTCTGCCCTTCTCAACTGGAAATTATGAATAGCAAGGAGAACATCTAGATATAAAAGGGAAATTCTTGTTTTTGCTTCTGTCATAATTATTAACAAATTGTGAATTCACATTATTCCTGATTTTGCTAAAACTGGGTTATTTCTTAACATGCATTTTATTGTGATGCCGTGGAAGCAGAGGCAGAAACGTCACCTGTGTCATCTACTGTGTGATCCCATGCTCAGTAATTCTAGGACTTCACGAACCTTGTTAACCTACAATAAATATTTAGGACTACTTCTCAATCAAATAAAGCGTGTGTGAGGTGCGTGTGTGTGTGTGTGTGTGTGTGTGTGTGTGTGTGTGTGTGCATGTGTGTGTCCGTATGTCTTGCACATGCTTCGTAAGTGTTTCACCACTGAGCTACATGCCTGGCTCTTTTCTACCTTTCATACCAGATCTCCCTCAATTGTCCAGCTTGGCTTTGAACTCCAGTCCTCCCGCATCAGGCATATCCTGCCTCCATGATTTGAAAGAGAAATGACAGCCAGCCTTATTTTACAACCAAGAAAACTATGCACCAGAGAAATTAAATGTAGAAACCATGTCCCAATGAGATTAATTGCAAGCGGCGTAATCATGCATACTCACCCTCTATGCCCAGGATTATGGCAGTGTTTTCCTTCTCCTATGTCCTAACTATATGCAGTTTCAGGAAAACTAAAATAAAATAATGTTATTCGTAAGTAGACAGTCATGGAGCATTATTTTAATTGTGACTTTGGATTCCATCCTGGACAATATCTGAGCTCGGCAGTGCTGTATCTTTGATTTAAATGTCCCTTAAGAGCCAAGATATCCTTCCTGGCGTGGGTCTAGCCTGTGACATACTACAAAATGGAGAGAATTTCAGGAATATGTTCCAGTAAAAGAAAGTCAGGCTTTGTGGGTTTTCTGTGGAAAGAAATATTGGGCTCTGACCTCTCCTATTTATCTGGCCCGATTACCACAGCTGGATTCTCTGAAAGCCTAAGCTCAAACAAATCTTTTCTTTTCAGTGTATTATCTTGGGTATTTTGTGACAGTGACATAAAGTTATCAGGGGCAGAAACTCCTATTTGCTATGGTCTGCTAAAGGTTTCTCCTGTTATGGGTGATATCTCTTTTTTTTCTATTTCCTCAGGGACTACCACGTCAGAAGCACATCTTTGTCACATTCTGTTGAGCTCTATGCAGTACTGTTTTCTTCCCTAAGCCTTAGTTACCAAAGTTGTAACTTCTAGCTCAAGTGAGAGTGTCAACCCCTGCAATAAACCATGAGAACATGCTTTAAACTGCTGCCACCTGTAATAACCCAAGGCCACATGCCAAAGATGGCCACTGCAATCATGGGGAAGTCACAAGCTTCAGTTCCTTTGAGCCAGCACCCAGGGATGGCGTTGCCAAATGTTTTTTTTACACAGTTTTATTACTTTTAATAATAGGAAATAATGAGACGGTTTCAAAACACATTACTAGAACAGCCACAACAATTAATACAATGCATGTTGTTGTCTTCATAGTAGTTGTGCTGAGTACAAGATGCAGACATCATAACTTTTCTAAACACTACTGTTGCAAATATTTCTTCTCATTGAGCTAAGAGAAAGCAGTTGCGTGTATAGTACAATATTCCATAATATTAATGGGTTGTCAGCAGAACTGGCAATGTCAGAAGCTGTTGACTTGAGCCTTTTACAGCTCAGAATACTAATTTGGCTTTATTTTTTATGCCTCATGGTTATACTTTTCTGTTGGGTTGTTAAGGCCAAGTTAATGCAAGACCTATCAAACAAAACATATAACTTTTGTATCTTACTAGATCAGTCAAATTCTCTCAGGAATCACCTTAAAATATGTACAACATTTTGTAGAGCTGTTGTCAGTGACAGCCGTCTCGAAGAATCACAACCGTTCAGGAAAACCAGTCAGTCCCATGAGAAAACAGTGCTTTCTGGACTGCCATCGTCCAGTTCCCAGATTCTCCTAGAATAGGGCTGTGCAGACATCCATCTCACCCCTTGCTTCTTCCTACAAAATGTGCAGCCAGGTTCACTTGGACCCAGACTTTTTTAACTGTGAGAACTATGATTGAATTTTGTACTTCTCACTCTAGTGAGTAGCTGTACCTATCTTTAACAGTTGGCTGAATATGCTAGTGCTTTTAATTATTCACCTGAAAATATGAGGCATTACTAAATACTACAGTGAATGTTTAAATTGAAACAAAACTTGCTACAGTAAAAAGTACATTGCCATTAATTATTCCTAAAATCCTCCCTGTCACTTTCAGCCCCCTCATTCAATCACTCTTCCACTCTTTGAAGCAGTCCTGGCAGTCCTCTTCCCTGTGTATCGTCAGTTGAGTGGCTCTAGCTCTCTGAGTGCCCTGAATAGAAGATTTCCAGAGGAAATTCAGAAGGTGGCAAGAGTGATGGAAGATGTGTGTTCCAACAACTTGAGCTCAGCCTCTAACAAAACTACCGATTTTTGTAACAGTGAGCAAATCAACTCTTCCTGCCGAGCTCACTTTTCTCACCTGGGAAAATGATTAATAACTTTTGAAAGAAGTTACTATGCATAGTGTATACAGTAAACCACAAGAGCCGGGGGATGTGTCTGAGACATCCAGGCATGCAGTTGGTGCTAGCTGGCCACCATGGTGCTATGATGCTGGTCATGTTCACATCCTTTCTCCTAACTCATATCTGGAACAGTGAAGACCTAATATTTAACAGTGATCGTTCCCATATTCTGCAGTGAATAATTAGATGACAGTTCTGATAAATCTTTTACCCAGGAAAGTCCTTCTCAACATGATCCATTGGAATGAATCACGAAAGTCTTCACCTCAAAATACAAAGTTGTTGAAATACCTCTAGTGGAAGAGCATCAAGATGTAGATCTATACTCTCAACTTTTTCTCAGAAGATGAATGTGTGAGAAAAGTCTCGCTGCACAATTTGAAGGATGTAATTAGCCAACAGGTGGAGCTTCCATGTCTAGGCAGGCATCTGATGAAAATCAGTGAGAAAGAAAAAGAAGATTGAACCCTTTCTCCTCTACCATGTCTGCTGTGCCCTAAGGATTTGAAACGCCATTGAAGGATCTAATTACACCTGGGAAGTTTCTACTAGGGAAAACCAGGCTCTCAGCAACTCCAGTGGGTGACTGGATGAACATTTATGCAATAACAAAGGCATTACATATGACAATCGACATCTCCAAAAACTAACTTTTGGCTGTAAAAACTCGCCGAGGGAAACTTTATATTGCCTATACTCAAAATTTATGCCTTCCCCTTCATTCCATGCCCCACAGAATCTGTTATGGCTAACCAGTTGTATTTTTTCTGAAGAAAATAAAATTAAATTTCATAATAAAATAATAAGCGAATGATAATTCTAAGCCACCATTTTATATTTTTAATTTAATGGGATATTTCCTAAAAATCCCTATTGATGTAATAAATTAATATTTACTAAACTCATGATGATCAGCCAGCGTTGTTCAAGTCTTTATGTCATAGTACACTCCTAATAATCCTGTATAATAAGCAGATTAATGTTTTGTTTTTCAAGATAAAATTTTATATTTAAAAAATATAAGGTCAGCCAGTTAGGTCAGCAGATTAAAGCACCTGCTTGGGCAAATGCAGTGGCCAGGAGTCCACCCTTTGTTTGCCATGCTGTCAACCCTCCCAGCATGTGCTGAGACAGGGCAGTTAGCATAGATATGCAGCTCCTTTGTCATAGTTCATTAAGAATAAAAGTTTGTACTAATATTGGTTAGACAAGTTAGCAGGTCTACCTCTTGGCCTCTGAATAACTACTATGAAGACAACAATATGCATGGTATTAATTATCGTACACATTCTACTAAGTTGTTTTGAAACTGTTTCATTGTTATTTTATCTTTTGTTCTCATTAAAACGAATAAAAAATAAAGTGTTTATTTTTAAAAAATAAAAATAAAGAAAAAGAAATGATCAAATATAAGATTTTAAGATATATTTATCAAATATTCCTGTAAGCTTTTTTTTTCAATTATTAAAAACAGAAGTATGAACTGTCTCTACTGCTTATATACTAAATTGTCACTAGGTTACTCAGGACTGTCAATGGATAATTAAAATTAAAACTGATTTACTCATCCTAAAAATATCCTGTGAACAATTTCACATGTCCTATGTATTGCAATGAATAATTTCAAAAAATTAGTTCTTTAAAGCTAGGCAAAAATTTCTCAAAGAGTAAATTTTAGGTGAAAGTCTTCCTCGCAGCGTGTAGCATCAGATACATGATTTTTGATGGAATTGTGCTTCAGAGAAAATCCTCATATTTGCAGCTACTTTCATATTAATGGTGTGAGAATTTCCCTTTGCTTCAGAAGTAGGCCTCATGAATATCAAACATTTACTCTTCCAAATGATTAAATACAGGAAGGCAAATGTAAATTAGAAATAACAGTGACATAGCATTATTACTTTAAGTTTCGTGGCACTCCTTCAGAAGATGTACACTAAATCCTTCATGTGATATTCGGTAGGCCTCCAGGAAGAATACTTTTCCCTTTTGAAATTCAGGGTCAATCAAATTTGTGATGAGTAGTAGATCTTACACCAGACGCAGTGTGAAGCATGGATAAGAAATGTACCCCACCCACCGCAAACTTTCTAGAAAACACAACACATTTGTCCTCATTTGTTTAGCGTCTGCGTTCTTTGCTGCTTATTACTAGGCTACGGTGGTCCAGAAAAGAGTCCCCTTCTGTTCCTCCTCATGTCCTGTGTGTGAATCATTAACCCCTGGAGCAAAAGGGAAAGTGTCCCACCCCCAGTTCTGCAGAAAGCAGACAAGGCTCTCCTTTGCCTTACATTAGTACAAAGTCTTGTTCAATGTCTCACTCTTAGAAGACACTCGAAGTTCTGAGCGTTTGTGAGAACAGTAGTGTGCTACTAACTCCTCCACGAGTGTGTTACAATGACCTCATCTGCTGTGTTCTTCACACTGGAGCTATTTTGTTGTTGTTGTTGTCGTCTTTTTGAGACAGGGTTTCAGTAAGCAGTTCAGGCTGGCCTTGAGTTCACTTTTGTAGCCCAGGCTGGTCTCCAATTCACACTGATACTCCTGCCTCAGCCTCCCAAGTGCAGGGATTACAGGGGTGCGCCACCACGCCCAGCTTAGAGCTATTTTCACTACATCTCAGGACTTGCTTAGCACATGAATAAGAACAAGGTTGCAAAGTCTGTTCATGAAACATCACCTTTTAATTATGACTCATGAGAAAGCTCCCAAAAAAACATGTAATTATCTTACAGTAATACTTAAAAGTTGTAGACTTGAACTGCACAATGGAGAGCACTAAAGTTATATAAAAATTTTAGGACAAATGACATCTATTCTTGAATCTATTCTTATAGCCTCCAGCTTTTCTAATCAATACTCATAACATTGTAGGCATCCTGGTAATTATCACAATGAAAAATTATTCTATATATTCCTATGGATTCACTCAATATCACAGCGTTTACAATTATTCACTGAGTAAAACTTTTTTCATTCTGGAAGC
Source organism: Myocastor coypus (assembly GCA_004027025.1). Lineage (NCBI taxonomy): Eukaryota > Metazoa > Chordata > Mammalia > Rodentia > Myocastoridae > Myocastor > Myocastor coypus. The sequence continues at coordinate 5,773 of PVJA010007661.1, forward strand.
TCTAAATCTGAATAATAAATATCACAAAGACATCTTTAGAATGTTTACACAGAAAAAATCATTATAAATCCAAATTTCCTAAGGAATCTGTTGAGCTGTGTACAATACTATTTTCAAAGACATTCCATAAATGAAAGAATTTGGAGAGACTAATAATGTTGTCTATGAATATGAGAGATACTATATGAAACGTATCAGCTTTTTTACACGCAATCCCTTTAGTTCTATCTTAGACACATGACTTAGCTAAGTAGATACGATCTACTCAAAGTACATTGTTTTGTATCCACTATGTTTCAAAAAAAAAAAAAGCACAGTAGAATCAATCATCACTTTCTGGTCATTTGATCTTAAGACGACAATGGACACAGACACCGGTAGGACTCAATTCAAAGCACAATAAATACAACAGGCATGCAAGGCAGCTAAAGTCACAAGTCATTCTTCAGCTGGTCCCATTTAACCTATGTCCACTACTATGTGGTGTACTCTTTGCACGTCTTGACGCTATAACAGAAAACATGGAATCCGGGCTGCATTTCCCACAGCAGGGGTGTGTCACCGGCAACTGAAACCGTGCACACGCGAAAGATATCGACATTTGAAGTCTCCTGTTTGCGCAGATTGACCTTTGCAGTATTTATCCTGGCATTCAAGGTGGGAGGGTGGCACGGTGCACCGTTTGGAGAGGCTAGTTCAAATGTCAGTTTCACCGCTTCTTATTGGTGTGACCTTTGTGCGTTTGCTAACATTTCTCAGCTTCAATTTTCTTTCCTGTACAGCACAGATAATGAGAACAAACAAATTGGGAAGCAGTGAAAGCTAGCTGAACGGGTAGCTGCACTCTGCTTGTCCTTTTGTAGTAATTAAGTACTTCCCTGTCCTCTGCTCATGATATTTTGGGGTCCTGATGAATGACCCTGGTGCTGGCTGCTGCAAACATCTGCGTGTCCTGGCCGGCGCTTAGGAGGCAGCGCTTTTCCAGCCATCCTCTCCAGCGGGCCCATTTCCACTTTTGTTCGTTTTGTTTTCTTCAGCTCTTGGTTAAGACAATTTCTTTTTCCAAAACACTTTCCATTATACCTGATCTTTTAAAGATTTGCGCTCTCTGCCTCCTCACCGATGGCGGTGCCCACGCCTCTTCATCCACTGGCTTGCCATCCCATCTTCCCCCTCACGCACCTGTCTATGATCAGCTTTAGGGAGCGAGTGCATTCGATCTTCCTACATCTCGCGTCTCCCACCCTCATAGATGAGTGCAAGACTATGTTCTTCCAGATGTAATATATACTGCTTCCAAAACTGTTTCCACTTCTACTGTATAATGCACATGCTAAATTTTTGGAAATTATAATTGAGAGCTGTTTCTCTCACAGATGAACAGCGCTATAATACGTGGACTTGAGCACCCAGAGCAGTACTGCTGCTCCTTTACTGCCATCTTCTGACGTAATGTGTTTGCCAGAGGACGGGATCACTTTTTTGAGCTTTTCTCTCAAGTCAGGACTAAGGAAGCCGAGTTGGGGATGCTTGTGTCATTGTTTTAACCTGAATCTCTGTGTGTCCTCTGATCCACTCCTCTCTTGGGAAAGCATAAAAGTTGTTAAAATCTCTCCCAGGGATACTGCAGGGGACCAGTGCTCTTAAATGAAAACACACCACACTGTTGTAGGAAAGAAACATTTTCTTGGCAACAGTTTTTTAGGGTTCCCCTTAAGATTTAAGGGTTACAGATTATAATTTGTAGAATGACATCAGTGAGAACAATTTTACTCAGTTCACCCTATAGATGTCTTTTGTCAAAGTCCTTTTCATGTTGCAGGAGATTGAGCTGCCAGTGACTCTGTACAGCCCATGCTATGGAATGGTCTCTTCTGGAATCTGTTGACTTCGAGGCTCCCTCACAGGCTGGCCTCACAGGCGCTTCTCATAAGAGCATCACCCGTTCCATCAACGAGTTGAGAAAATGTGCACAGTCACTCAAAGTTGCAAATAATTTCCAACAACACATCTGTCCTCTTCCCTCTGTAGAATGATTTCTTTTGGCCCAGTGTGAATATTTCCAAACTTGAGAGACATAAATTTTATTTAGAATTGTAAAATGTAGGCGCATATGAGAAATGATGTGGAATTATGATTCAAAAATATATTATGGAAAGTATTAGTGATTTTGTTAAACTACATATATATACATATACATATACATATATATATATATATATATATATATAAAATACTAATTAAATTGAATCCATGAAAAGAAAACAGTACATAAAACCAGTGTTCATTCTTTCTGTATCAAAGTTTTCCCTGTAGACATTTAATCAGAGACAACTGATAGCTCTCTGGAATGCTTGGTAATAAGAGGGACTGTGTTCTTCTCTATTTTGAAATACTTACTTTATTGCAATCCTAACACTACTGAGGGTTTAATTTATTTACATCTAGATAATTAAAAATGATCAATGATTTTTAATTTTTTAGTAACTGCCTTACACATACTGTCTTCCTATCTAGTATGATTAGCTTTAAGTATAAAAGACAGACATAGCCGGGCGTGGTGGCGCACACCTGTAATCCCAGCACTCAGGAGGCTGAGGCAGGAGGATTGGTGAGAGTTCGAGACCAGCCTGGGCTACAAAAGTGAGCTCAAGGCCAGCCTGAACTGTACAGCGAGACCCTGTCTCAAAAAGACAAAAAAAAAAAAAAAATTAAAAAAAAAATAAAAGACAGACATAGTATCACATGCCATATTTCTTATAAAATGTATTGTAAAGTTTCATCAGATATAAATCCTGTCCTCATTATTGTTTTATTTTTGAAAATAAAATTATGGATATTATAGGAACAGATGTACTTATAAGAGGTACGTGCATAATAATTTGCTATTGATGTAATATACATGAGCAGAAGACTTAATGACTAAGGCTAGTACAATAATGGGGTTGTTATCTGTTAACATTCTGCAGCTGGGCTGGAAGTTCAGCCTAGGAGCTCAAAGTCTGCGGCGCATGCCATTCAGAGGGCGCTGGGAGTCCAGGTCCGCTGTTTGTCGGGGCTTGATGTTAGTTGTAGCTAAAAGCCATGTGTGGTCACGACCCAGAACTCCTATACATGGCCTTCGTGTGTAGCTCTGGATTTCTGGGCTTTCCCACACACATATCAATTTCACCCATCCTACTGTTCATTCAGTGAGCATTTATGCGGATCGTGGCATGACATAAGTGCCACCTCCCAGTATAATAGCTGTCAGTGAATTGTTGACCATATCTTAGACCTACCAGTGCTATTCTAGCTACACGTTATTGACATGTCCAATACATGCCAAAAATTCCAAGAATGCTCAAGAAACCTTGCATCAAAGTATCATCCCTTGCAGGAGCTGAGCTCAAGCTGGGTCTGAACATTTTGATATTGAGGCCCAGATCAAGGCTCACTGCTGGATCTGCTTCCCCACATCCAGATTCTGAGTACACCTCCTCGACAGGAAGAACTCTGAACTAAAGGGGCAAATGCTTCGTCCTACAACAGCCAACTATAGAGTGTTTAGAAACAGACATAGAGACCACCTTCCTTGCAAAGAAGTGTGGGACACAATTCACATGACAGTCATAGACTCATGAAGTGCTGCCCGGTATCAACAAGCACGTGTAGTGAAGTCCCTGGTAAGGGCTCAGTTCTGCTACTTGGTACTGATGCAACACAGCCCTGGGCTCTGTCCTCTGGGACTTTGGATCTGTCCACGGGTGCCTCTTTCCTGTCCCATAAATTCAGTGTTCATCACTAAGAAGGCATCACATTGAGCTTTCTAAATATAACGTAGGTGACATTTAGGGTTACTAGCCTTGCTTTGGTGTATTTTATCTTATTTCATTTCATTTTATTGTACGTATTTGGTACGTATTTGGTACTACACAGCAGGAATTCCTAGCAATCCTCCTGTTTTCAGCCTACCCAACACGGATTGCAGGCCTGTGCCACCACACTCATTCTTGGTATCAGCTCAGAACACCCGTGGGCCAGCACAGCAGGTAGTGCTGGGGATCAAAGCCCCGTCCCTGCGCTTGCCTAAGCAGCGCTTAGTCCACTGAGAAATCTCCCTTGTCCTTTCTTTTTTTATGGCCCGCTTTTGCATAAGCAGGTAGTCATTCTACCAAAAATAAATAACAGAAAAGAAATTGCTTTGGAGAATTTGAAAAAATTCTATGAATATTGGAAAACAAAAGCTATGACTGCAACTTTTGGGGTAAGTCCTTTTCTACTTTGCGTTCGCTCCAAGATTCCTGTGGATCACCCACCTATCCCTGAAGTGTTAGTGTTTCCTGGAGTGTGTCTCTTAGGCAAGCTTTTAGGACCCTTACCTCTGTGTTGGTGTTTCCAAGAGAGATCACATAGGATGCTTCTGCTATTTTAATTACACTATTCTAACCTTGGATGTCATGGTGACCTCAAGCCTTTCTGCTCCAGGGAGATGGGAATGAGAGATAAATGTTCACTTGTGTGTCAAGCGTATTCTGTGCCCGTGATCGCCAGTCCACTCTTCAGCTCATCCGCTCTCACGCTTTGCCACACACTGGGGAAGGCGAGCAAGCAGCACTTTCAGCTTTTCTTCCTGGGAGTCCTCCTAGCCCACTCCACAAATCATTTAGGAACATTTGATGTTTTCCTCATTTCTTCAAGACCATGGTGCTAACTTCTGCCACCCCATAAAAAGTCATCTTCTTTCTAGTTAGGCCATGTTCCCCTCCCTTTGCCCTCTCAGTGACGACTCCCTCAAGCCTGTTTATGTCTTCAGTAGTATTTTTAATCAATGTAGATTTCCCCACTCCTTTCATGGTTGTTAACTTCTGTTGAATAGTTTTATTTTTCAATTAGTTGCACTGGCTCAAAGCCCACGTTGCTCAATTTAGGGAGCTGCAGTGGTGTAAACTTTTAAGCACAGAAACGAATTCGTTACATTTGCTGCATGATAATGCATCCCAGGCACTAGTGAAATAAGAATTTCAAAAATTCCTCACACTTATTTTTATGGCTCTAGGTGGTCAGTAGCATATAGCACAGGTAGCTCCTGATTCAGTATGCTTTTCTTTCTTTTATTATTTTGTTTGGTTTTTAGTTTAGTTTTTGGTCTTCAGAGACAGGTTTTCACTGATTAGTTTAGACTGGATTTGAACTCATTACATAGCCCTGGTTAGCCTCAAACTAGAAGACATTTTTCTCCCTCCATTGCCTAGTGCTCACATTATGGGGACATACTGCCATCCCCAGGCCAATGACTTTCATGAAGTCGCAATTCATCCAGTATCTGGTACTGGATCTATCCTGAAGGCTCTCATTTTTATAATTGCCAATATTGATGGCTGGTTATTACTTCTAAGGCTGCAATCTAGAATAATCATAATAGCTTCCTAATTATATTTTATCAGTTATATTTACATATGCAATGAACTTAAGGATTAGGTTTATCTCATTCCGTGGTGCTGTTATTTCAAAAGCAAATGCTTAAGGGCCAAAAATGGACATTGTTATTTATTTTTAGGCTGAACAAGGACAGTGAGAGCAATCTTTGCAAAATTTTGTGGCTACCTTGACCCACAACTAACAGGAATGGTGAAATGGTCCCAAATATAGTGGGAGTAAAATGAGTTGCCAGCATGTATGGGATTGGTGCCAGTCGTCTAGACACCGCCCTGAGGCAGGACTTGGGCATGTGGTACCACAGTGCAAACAGAACTGTGAGTGCTGAAGTTGTAAGGACCTTCCTTTTACTGAAACATAATGGAGGTAAAAAGAAAGGCTGTGCTCGGGCTGGGAAGATAGCTGGATGGTTTAAGTGCCTGCTTGGCAATGCACAAGGACCCTAGTTCGATCCATAGCACCACATGCTGTGCAAGCTCTACACTGGGCTGGCCACCAAAACTGGGCATGGTGGTGAACGCCTGTAATCCCAGAACTTGCAAGGCTGAGACAGAATAATCACTACAAGTCTGAGCTGCACAGTGAGACCCTGTACCAAATAAATAAATGCATACAAAGGCTAATTAAAAAAAATCAGTGCTCAAAAAAATGTTTATCCTAAGTAGATACTCTTTGCAACTAAGTGACAGAATTTGCTATACAATTCCCTTTTTTGTAGCGGTCCTCTGTGTTGTGTGCTATAAAGTTTCAAACTTGCTCTTCCTCTCAATTTGATTGTATGTTGTTTTGCTTCAGTGTTTAGAGCAAAAAACTTTAATTCAAAATATCAATTACATTTGGTTTTTGTGAACTATAATTATTACTTTAGAATCATTAAGTCTAAATTTTACCATAAAATATTCACAATTTACTTCAACGTCTATTCCATAAACCTCTATTAGCAATGGAAACATAAATATTTATTAAAAGGATATTTTCTAAATGAGTAAAGAAAAGTAATATGGGTCTATGTTCTTTAAAACGTAAGTAAAAGAAGGGCTGCCAGGATAGCCCAGCAGACTAGGCACTTGCTTAGGTGAGCGTGGGGACCAGGGTTCAATTCCCTGCACCACACGACACATTAGCCCAGTTCCCAGCTGTACTGCACCGGCCATTGAGACCGGCTGTGGTGGCACATGCCTGTAATCTCAGTGCTGGGGAGGCTGAAAACAGGAGGATGGGTTGAAATGAAAAATTATGAATATGCAAAATAATTTAAAAATGTAATTTTGCAATTTCCTTCCTAAAGAAACCTTAATCTATAATAAAATGTGTCAAATCACATCAAATAATTTTCTGTGAGTGCTGTGACATTTTTTGTAAATTTATACCATATCTTATCTTTCTGCATCAATAATTGTACTTTATAGCAATAAAGCATGAGAGGCATTATTTCTGTACATTAAAAAGCTGTAAACCAAAACAGTAGGAACACAAAAAGAGTACTCTAAAATGGGAAAAATTATAACTATAACGTCCATTTTATAAATTGAAAGGGCAAGTGAAAAATTCCAAGTTGATTAAAGTAGATCATACCTCTCTTAAACAGTACGGCAAATAGACCAATGTAGCACCGCTCGTCTTGACTTGCAAAGAAGCGGGGAGATCATGGGGACTCACAAATTATGCCTGATTTTTGCTCCTCTTCACCCAAAAAAAAAGAAAATAGGATAAATAAAATAAAAATATCACTCAATTTAATTATATTCGGTCATACATTGCACGACACAAAATTCTGGTAGTAAAGAAAAGCTTTATTGTACTCAGTGGCAGATTTGTGTTGCAAAGAATATCACAATTTAAATGTACCCCATGTGTGACAGAACTCAGAAATAGAAAGAAAAAGCAAGAGTGGCACCTGCCTACATGGAACACAGCAGAAAAGGCTGCCCTCTGAGAAGGATGTACAGGGGAAAAGAAGGTAGGAATGATCAGGTATTTTACTGGTTGATAGACCAGGTCAACTTGAGAAGTTTATAAGTTCAAGTGACTCAGCAGAGAGCCAGGATTCTTAGTTTGTAAACATTCTCACCCTGTGCAAGAGCAGGGCAGGAACACTCTGTGAGGTTTACACTCCCAGCCCGGAGTAGCTTGTTTATAATATAAGGAGGGGAGAGAGACTGGCTAGAAGCTGCAGCTGCTGTCCTTCGTTTTGCTCCTCACTGTCTTCTCTGCCATAACTAGCTGCTCTCTGCCATGTGCTGTTTGGCTTTGGAACCAGTGGAGTATCAACTAAAACCTCCACAAAGTCTGAGCCAAATAAGCCTTCCCTTTGTGAAGTTTGTGTGTTGGGTATTTTGTCCCAACAATGAGTGAAAAGTGAGACAGAATTTGGTACCAGAGGCATGTGGTTATTTCTGTGACTATACCTGACAGTATGGATTATGAGCTTTTGGGAATGGCTTATGGGAAGAGAGAGGAAACATTAGGAGATGTCTCTTTAAAGAAAAAGAAAAGGGCTGAAACAACTTCAGCTGTTCTGTATGGGAGATTCTGGTCAGACATCAACAGCTCTGAATGCTGATAGAAAGCTGCTTGGGAAGTTTTTTTTTTTTTTTTTTTTTTTTTTTTTGAGACAGGGTCTCACTATGCAGTTCAGGCTGGCCTTGAGCTCACTTTTGTAGCTCAGGCTGGTCTCGAACTCTCACCGAACCTCCTGCCTCAGCCTCCTGAGTGCTGGGATTACAAGCGTGCGCCACCACGCCCGGCTCGGCTTGGGAAGTTTCTACTGGGAAGAAAGACTGTATTGATTGTTTGACTAAAGACCACTTGTACTGTGGTTTGGCAGAAAGTTTGTCTACATTTTCTCCTGTCCAGAGACTTTGCCTGAAACTGAGAATAAGTACAGTGGACTCATTTATTTTACAAAAGAAATCTCAAGGCAGTCGAATATTGAGGCAGTGGCATTGCTGTTATTTGGGTTTTATCACAAGATATATGTTGAGAGTGAAGAGCAAAAGCCCAGCAGGATGAGTTGAAATATTGCGAATTTGACTAGAAAGACTGTGGATTGCAAAGACAGAGCTGAGATCTCCATTATCAGTAGGAACAGGAGAATTTTAAAAAATTTCCTGGGGGCATCACAGGAGGTGGCAATTTCTCACCCTTTAAAGCCTCAGAATCACAAGGGTGTGGGACTTTCTTTGAAGAGAAAGCCGTAGAACCCTGTGCGGCTGAATGGAGGAAATGAACACACCAGATTCCAGAAAGGCTGAGTCACAGAGAATTTGTTCCTCAGAATCAAGGTCAGAGTGGTCAGTGATCCAGGCACTCAATGCCTTTACAGCCAAGAGAGAAGAATGTCTGGCTACTGCTCCAACTGGTGGCATCATCTATCTGGCATTGGTCTTAGGTGCATGCAGAATATGGGCATTTTGAAGTTAAGAAGGCCTCCACCTAGATTTTAGAAGGCCTGGAAGGTCAGGAAATGTGCCCCTGAGAAGGCTGTGTAAAGTTGTGAGTGAGAGGCCCATTAAATGGAAACCACAGACATTTCAAAAATCCAGAAACATCAAATGTCTGAGAAAAACTGCAAAGAGGGAGCAAAGCTGGCCCCAAAGAAAAGCTATGAGAACTCCCAAGAGAAGTCTAGTAGGGGTAGAGTCATACAAAGTTTTTGGAGCTCACAACTCATTATATATTGTTTTGTATGTTCCACATGGAATTATAGGATTTAAAATTAGCTCCTCTGGATTTGGGGCTTGTTGTCCCAATTTTATGTATCCTGCTGTGTATACCTTTTGGAATGGTAATGCTTATCTTGGGCCTTTGAATGTTGGAAGTGTTTAACTTTTCATTTGTACAGTGGCTCACAGCTAGGAGTTTGCCTTGAAACTTGGAGGAGACTTGGGACTTGTACTTTTCAGCAATGCTGAAACAGTTAGGACTCTTACAGATGGACTTAAATGCTCTATGTATAAAGGGATGTACATGAGTTTTTGGTGGAGTTCCCAGCGAATAAATGTCATGGTTCTAATAAAATATAATGTTCAAGTTGCAAAATGTTAATAAGCATGTTTATGTACCTGGAAAATGGTTTCAGGAAATGCCAAATTGACAAGGTGTGAATTGTACTTACTGATACATTGTGCCAACTTGGGAAGTATAGATTTTTAATTAAGTGACTCAGAAGAAAGCCAGGATTCTTATTTTGTGAACATCGTCATCCTATACAAGAGAAGGACTTGGCCATTGTGTGAGTTCTACACCCCCACCCCAGGATAGTTTGTTTATAATATAACGAGGGGAAAGAGGCTGGCTAGAAGCCACAGCTGCTGCCTTCACTTTGCTCTTTGTTGCTTTCTGCTGCCATGCACTGCTGCTCTCTGCCATGTGCCACTCTGCCTGGGAGCCAGCTGAATGCAGCCTGAAACCCCCAAAAATTCTGAGCTAAATATTCTCTTCTTTCCTTAAATTTGGGAGCCGGGTATTTTGTCCCAGTAAGTGAAATGTAACTGAGACAGGGATGGCAGGGATAAAATAATTTTGTGAAGGAATGTAAATAAATCAATATAGAGCATTCAGACTTGAGTAGCACTGAGTGGAATTCTGAAAAGTTAATTTTCTGAAAAAATAAATTCTTTGACTAAGAAGTCACACCTTATTTTATTTTTTTTTAATTTTTTCTTTCATATGTTACCAAACATAATGACCACATCTATTTAAGGAATGTGTACCTGTACACAATATATCAAAACACATTTTTCCCATTCCTGATCCCCCTCTTAGTTCTTCTCCCTCCTTATTTAATTTATAAAAATCTCTACTGTGTTTGTTTCCTTCCATTATCAATTTTTAAGCTCTTTGCCCTTCCTCCCTTCCTTCCTCTCTTCCCCCGCCATGCTTCCAAAACCTTTCCTCAACTTTTTTCCTCGCTTGCCCTTTTGACTTCCTTCTAGCCTTGTCAGCGGCCTAGGCGACCTGTTGCCTGTCACAACATTGGCTTGAGTCATGTTATAGGGCCGCTATGAAGAGCTCTCCTGAGGAGCTTTTCTTGGCTACTCTTCTCTCATTCCTGGGACAAACACCTGACACCCAAAATGAAGGAAGGAAAGGTCTAGCTCACAGTTCCTGGAGGTTTCGGTCCATACTTGGCTGGCTCCAAGGCAGAGCGGTACGTGGTAGAGAGCACAGCTCGCGGCAGCAAGGCAGCAATAGTGCAGCAGAGAGACAGTCTGTCTCTCCGCCTCAGGCTGCGTTCATTCAGGCTCTCCGCCTCAGGCTGCGTGTAGCACTTACACCCATGATCCCAGCCTTGGATCACCCGTAATCCCAATGAATCATGAGTTAATCTGAAACTCTAGAAGTCCCCGCCCCATGCCTGCGTGAGGCTTAGGGAGGCCAACTTGCTACCAACCATAGCAGAACCCATTCATTTCCCTGAAAAGAACCCCTGACTTTTTCCTGGCAAAGCCCTTGTCTGCTTGGAATTCGAAGTGCCCATGATTCTAGCCAGTCATCTGTTTCTCCCTCTTTGTAGATGTGAGTGACTTATAAAACCGCAATCGTTTTCCTTGGTGGTCAAATAGTCTGTAGACTTCTGTTTCACCAAACCTGAGATTGTGCAAACAGGCAGTTTTAAGAAGTGAGTAGTAGGCAAATAGTAATGAAATTCTTCCTCTACTTTACTTCCTGATTTTTTAGTCTTTTTATTTATGTTATGGCTGGCTCATCCTGCCCTGCGGGTGAGGCTGACACAGCATGTGGTGCTGGGGATCGAACCATAGTCTCTGTGTTTGCCTAAGTTTGGCTAAGCACGCTTTAGACCACTGAGCTATTGCACTGGTACCACTATTTCTTTTTCTCTTTTTTTTTTTGAGTGTGTGTCTGTGTGTGTGTGTGTGTGTGTGTGTGTGTGTGTGTGTGTGTGTGTGCGCATGCAGAGTCTCACTAAGCAGCTCAGAGTCATAGTGATCCGCCTGTCTTCAGCCTCCCTAGTGGCTGGAATTACAGATGTGTGCCGCCACACCTGGACTCCTTTTTCAACTCAGCATGCCCTGGGGGTGGGGCCAACATGGCATATGGGGCTGGGGATCAAACCTGAACCCTGGCCCCTGCGCTTGCCTAAGCAGGTGTTTAGTGCACTGAGCTATGTCTCTGGCCCTACTTCTTGATTTTTGCAGCTGTTTATTGTCTATGAAGCAAGATTGGAGGTGACGCTGTTCACATCATATGGGACACTGGCCTGTGCTCGCCTGCTACGCCTTCCTAGCTGTCCCCCAGCTGATTCTTACACATAAATCAATAGCAGTGGCATATTTTCATCTAGCCCAGTGCCTCAGAATGATGGGTAGCAATGAGAATGCCATTTCCAATCTCTAAATCAAGTACTGCGTATGAGACGATACATTTATTTCACAGTAAATTTATGTCTATCTGATTTTTATGTCTTACACTGACACCTTTCCTAACATTTCGCTCCAGTTATTACGATCCAGAGTAATGGAATCTTTGCCTCTTGAATTTCATGTAATATTTACCTTAGAGTCGGCCTTGTCTTCTTGTAGTTTTGGTCTGATCCTCTCACTTCCCTCCTCTCTTGTGTCTGTCCACCTCCGTCTTTCTCTCTGTGTCTCTCTGTCTCTCACTAACTGTCTCTCTCTTTCTCTCTCCCTCTCCCTGAGCAATCACCAGCAATACGCCATTGCTATTCATCTGTCGCCTCTTCTCATCACCACGCGGCCTCTTTCGCTGTCTCTGGATTGCATGCACCACACCAAGGTCATTGCCTTAGTTCAAGTGTTAGCCAACTTTCTATGAAAAGGCTGATGGCAAGGGCTAGGTTTTCCAGACTCATATTTTATGGCAACTGCTCCATTATACTATTAGAAAGAATCCATACCTGTGCAACTGAATGGGAATAGTGCTATTTTTGCAAAAACGAGTAGTTGGCGAGATTTGGAGTGTGTTATCCTGCTTTGGCAGGCTAATAATGTGGTCAGCTGGGCCCTTAAATGGAGCCAACATATCGTACCTTCAGGCCTGAGGTTGAGGTCCACTCTATCTACTTTGGGAGATAAAATACTTTTGAGAATCGAAGAATCAACATTGCCTAGGATCCCCACGTCCAGTGGGCTCTTACATATTCTGAGTACACTCTTTGCTCCTTCCTCCATGTACTCTCTTCAAGGTTGTCAGAAGCAGATGCTCAGGTTGCAGTTGGCTACAGTTGCCATTGTGAGCCACAGCACCACGTGTGCTGCAGACTGCTCATTTCCCTAAAGCTTGGCTTCCATTTTCCTTTATGACATCCGAGGCCCATGCAAAACACAAACAAAAGCCTGGACTGAAATCACTAGGACAAAAGTGTTGTTTCATTTTATTCTGTTGTGTTTTATTCTGTTCTGCTGTCTTTTAAACTTCCATGTATTTTTAAATCTTTTTTTATTACTTTTAATAAGAAATAAAAATGTGATAGTTTCAAAACATGTTAGTAGTACATCCCCGGTAATTAGTGCAATGTATATTGTTGTCTTGTAGTAGTTATTCAGAGCACAGGATGCAAGCATGATGATTTTTCTAATCATTATTGATACAAAAATTTCTTCTCATTGACCCAAGAGAAAGCAGTCATATATAGGGGCAGTATTCCATAATCACACTGGGTTATTGGCAGAACTGGCAATGTTGGAAGCTGTTGATGCAAGCCTTTTATAGATCAGCATACTAATCTAATTTTACATTTTATGCCTCGTGGTTAAACTTTTCTGCAGGGTGGTTAAGGGCAAGTTAACGCAAGACCCATATAATAAAATATATAACTTTTGCATCTCCCAAGGTCAGTCAAATCCCCTCAGAATTTACCTTGAAACCATGTAGGGCATTTTGAAGAGCCATTGTCAGTGTCAGCCGTCTGAATGAGTCACGGCCATTGCTTGACCAGTTTGCTTTCTGTGAAAGCCTGAGAGAATGTTTTCTCTCAGGTGACTCTCCTTAGGCACACAATACATCATCAATCCCTTTCCTCTGTGGTCTCATCATAGTCTTCTTGAACAGAAAATTTGGGAAACCACTAAATTATAGGATGTTACACAGTGGAGATCACTTATATCCAGAGTCCTCACTGACCTTGAAGATCTAGGGCCATATAATTGCCTATGCTTGTTGCCCTTGCTGTTCTGTTTTTTATTACTTGTGGTATTTCCTTGGGCATGAGAAGCATTGCAGCCCAAGAGATAGATTCCCACAAATTTCCAGGGTTCTGATCCTCTAGGAAGTGGTCCCAACTTCCCAGGGTTTCACAGCAGACTTGGGCAGGCACCAGCAAGTGGCAACCAGGGACACATTTTTGGAATGGTGCAAAAGGAACAAAAAATGGGACTGTGTGTGAACTGCGGCTCTAAACCCCTGCACGTGCTGCACTGTCCAAGGCGATGTCACTGACATCACACGCAACAAGAGAAAAAGGTAGCTCATCATCCCGGCGAGTAGGAACAGACAGTTACCTCCCCACCCCAGGACCTCTCTGGTCACACTGAAGTATGTTCATTGGCCCACACTGTCTCTGTTCCATCTTTCTGTCCCATAACCAGTGATAAATTAGAGGTGCTGAGAACACTGCAAACCATGGGGTGAAAGCTTTGCACTGCTTGCTCACCCAAAAGAATACATACGAAGCTTGTCATGTGTACAAACAGCCCAATTCCCAGTTGTCTTTCTTAAACACCTGATCCTCCAGGCTGCTCCTGTACAAGGACTCTCAGGGGAGGCTCTAAAGAAGAAGACCATTGCCAGGCGTGGTGGCGCACGCCTGTAATCCCAGTACTTGGGAGGCTGAGGCAGGAGGATTGGTGTGAGTTCGAGACCAGCCTGGGCTACAAAAGTGAGCTCAAGGCCAGCCTGAACTGCATAGCAAGACCCTGTCTCAAAAAGACCAAAAAAATAATAATAATAAATAAATAAATAAATAAATAAATAATAAAGAAGAAGACCATGCACTGGAAAGACGGAGGGACTCTCAGCTCAAGGAAAAGAATATTTATAAGGCTGTGGTCAAGATTCATGGAAAACTAAGGGTGGTTTAAGTGTCTTGGAGTTAATTAGGCTGAAAACCACTCAAAGCCCTAAGGAGATTCTTGCCAGGGAAAAACAGTGGGCTGTGTCGTTCACTACAGAAACTCAGCCACGGTCAACCACACACACGAGGCAGGACAAAGGAAGCTGGGAGAACTTTCTCATCTGCCAGCTGGCGCGTTCCACCTGGTACTGGGCACACACGCAATGTTTGAAGGCATAGGGCATCACAGAACGGTAATAAAATGGAAATAAGAGAGAAAAACCAAGACACAAGGAGACTGTTCTGCACTTAGGGAAGTGCTACTGTGCACGAAATATCTTCCCCAGGCACTGTGCCCACAGAGTTAGACAGAATGTATAATTTTCTGAACTGAACACCCTGAAGTTTTTAGATGTCTAGTATCAGTCCAATAATAGCTCCATACTCATTTTCACATTTTGCCAATGAAAGAAACAATCTCTACCTGAGAACCATTCTGGCCCACAGAATGATGCTCTGTCTTGATAAGTTTGATTTGCAGGCACCGAGTCATTTGCCTAGGATGATATTCTGTCCTTTCTTCCTCATAACAATATTTTCAACAATCATACAGCAATCACACTTGCACGAAAAGTGGACCCTGAGTCAAAACAATTCGCAGAAATTCTCCAGGCAGCACTTTGACGTGAGCTGTCAGAGATAGTGAGAGCTACAGCCTCTCCCCTTCCGCCTGATGCTGTCTAACTCTGGGTAACAGGAGAATGGAAACAAAACAGAAAATGTTGGGATTCAAA
Organism: Myocastor coypus; assembly: GCA_004027025.1. Classification (NCBI taxonomy): domain Eukaryota; kingdom Metazoa; phylum Chordata; class Mammalia; order Rodentia; family Myocastoridae; genus Myocastor; species Myocastor coypus. The sequence goes on from PVJA010007661.1 coordinate 21,019, forward strand.
GGATTTTGGCCAATATTTTATCGAAGACAGATCGTGACTACTGAGCAGGAAAGTATGTGATGCTCAGGACAAGAACATGTGGCGTTCAAATGGAGAATGACTTTAAATTCTAATAACATGAGTTTATATGATTTCCTTAGTATTTCCCTGACATTTACTATGTGTTTAACATTAATATTGGTCTTCCTAGTAGTACATGGAAAGCATACAGATTGTGCATAATATAATATATATTTCTGCTTAAAATTTCATAGATTACCACCATTCCTTCCAATTTTTTTTTAATTTTCTTATACATCAGTGTATATGATAAAATGTTGGAAAAGTACAGAGTGGCAAATACGACTACCATTTGCACAGTAGTTTAACATGTTTCAAATATTATTACACTACACAATTATAAATCTTATGTAGGAGCATGTGCTCCTTCCTGCCTACTTCAGCCTGGCCTGCTAACCGCGTATAGAAAATTTTGAAAGAAATAACTTATTACGATGTTTCAGGGTCAAACTCAATGCTACACAAGAGCTCAAAAAGGCTTATAGGAAACTGGCTTTGAAGTACCATCCTGAAAAGAATCCAAATGAAAGCGAAAAGTTTAAACAGATTTCTCAAGCTTACAAAGTTCTCTCTGATGCCACGGAAAGGGAATTATATGGCAAAGGAGGAGAGCAGGCAATTAAAGAGGGTGGAGCAGGTGGTGGTTTGGGCTCCACTCTGGTTATCTTTGATATGCTTTTTGGAGGAGGAGGAAAGATGCAGAGAGAGAGGAGATAAAAAATAAAAACGTGGTGCATCAACTCTGTTACCTTAGAAGATTTATATAATGGTGCACAAGGAACCTAGCTCTGCAAAAGAACGTGATTCGTGACAAATATGAAGGTTGAGGTGGTTAGGAAAGGAGCTGTGGAGTGCTGTCCCAACCATGGGGGCTCTGGAATGCAGGTAACAATCAATCAGAGAGGACCTGGAATGGTTCAGCAAATTCAGTCTGTGTGCATGGAGTGTCAGGGCCATGGAGAACGCATCAGTCCTAAAGGCAGATGTAAGAGCTACAACAAAAGGAGAACAGTTAGAGAAAAGAAGATTCTAGAAGTTCGTATTGACAAATGCATGAAAGATAGCTAGAAGATAACACTCCATGGTGAAGGAGACCAAGAAGCAAGGCTGGAGTGAGGAGATAGTATCACTGTTAGATCACAAGGACCATGCTGTTTTTACTTGATGAGGAGAAGACCTCTTCATGTGTATGGATATACAGCTCGTGGAAGCACTGCCTGGCTTCCAAAAGCCAGTATCCACTTTTGATCACTGAACGATTGTCATCACCTCTCATCCAGTCACACTGTCAAGCACGAAGACCTCAGCTGCGTCCTGAAGGAAGGCAGGCCAATTTATCACAGACCATATGAAAAGGATCATCTCATCATTGAACGTAACGTACACATTCCTGAAAATCGCTGTCTCTCTCCTGATAAATACTCATTGCTGGAAAACCTTTTACCTGAGAGGAAGGAAGTAGAACAGACCGATGAAGTGTGTCAGGGAGAACTGGTGGGTTTTGAACCAAGTCACGAAAGATGGCGCCATTACAATGGAGAAGCCTAGGCGGACGCTGAACAACATCCTAGACGTGGTGTGCAGCGACAGATCTCTTAACCGGGCCAGGGATAATGCTCCCTGCAGGCGTGTCGTGTGCGGTAGTGAGTGAACGGAGGGCTAGAATCATCACATGCTCTCTACTTGTTACTGTTTCGGTTTCAATATTCAATTATAGTAGTGTTTTAAAAGTTAATGAAGAATAAATCCAAATCTCGGACGTTGTCCTGTATGTCTGATGAATTTAGTGTGTAAGATGAACTTTTGTGCCTTTAAAAAACTCCTTAACTCTGGTGTCTGTTAGGCCCTGCCTTGTTACTGATTTCAGTTGTGTACATGGACACGCTTAGACTGAAACGCTAGATATATGTGTTGACTTTAGTGTAGTACTCTTCGCTGTTAAGCTATGGCTTAAAAATGTATTTAACTGGTAATCAGAAAAAGAAAACAGCTTGGGGAAGTGTTGGTCTGCCTATAATTACTTTTATTCAGTGGAACTCATGGTGATGCCTCTACATTCTACTGCCTCAACTATTACTTAAAGGTGGCATAAAGTATAATTTAGCCTGTGATAACAGTGATAGAAATGATACCTTTCTAAAGAAGGGGTTTATCATAATAGTGATTCTCCAGGACCTGCATTCCTAGGATTGTACTCCTTTCTGCTGTGCCATATTTTTCAATATATTTAAAAAAAAAAAAAAAAAAAAAAAAACTCTTGACCGCTCCTAGTTACCATGTTTTTCCCTTCTCTTTAGACCATGATAAGCACTTTAGTTGTGACTTGGATAACTTTGAAATTAAAGTGAAGAGACTACATGGAAAGGCAATTTGCATGTGTAATATAAGAAACTGTTCTACAGGTATGTTACAGTCTTACTTTAACCCATTTGACTTAATTCTCCAAAGTAACTGTAATTTAATAGTGATAGTATAGCAAATTATGATGAATAGCTTTACTTGTATATTTAAAAAGTCATATATTCACATGCTTATTCTGGGTACCTGAATTTAAGCAGTTGTTAAAATGTATGAATCTAGCCGGGCATGGTGGCGCACACCTGTAATCCCAGCACTCGGGAGGCTGAGGCAGGAAGATCAGGGCGAGTTCGAGACCAGCCTGGGCTACAAAAGTGAGCTCAAGGCTAGCCTGAACTGCACAGTGAGACCCTGTCTCAAAAAGACAAAAAAAAAATGTATGAATGCCTTCTTAGTAAGCTGATTACGGAGCATGAAAAAAGAAGAAACAGAAATCTTGGTAGGCAACACATAGTTGTATCTTCGATGTTCCTAAGAATCACGGGGAGCTTGGCCTCTTCATGACCCCTCCTTTGGGTGTCTTACAACCCAGGCATCACACGCCACACCTTCCACCTTCTGATTCAGCCCTTCAGCTTTGCACTGTGGTGGCAAAATGCCTAGGAGATAGAAGATATTTGGGCAAGGAAGTGCCCAGTGAGATCAGGGTTTCAGGGCTTCCTGTCCTTAATTGGTTACTTGTACTGCCTTTAGCGCTGGGGTGAAGCCAGGAAGTCATGGCAGGAAGACACGGGGGAGGAAACGTCCTCCCACAGCAGCCGAGGACCCAGGAACTGGGACTTGTGGCCAAGCTGCCCCCTTCAGTGTCCCCTCACTCTGTTGCACCCCATCCGTCTAAGCTGCAGCTCTCTCCCTGCTTACGTCACCGCACCTTGCATTCCGTAGTATGGTCATCCAAAGCTGGGTTGGCCCCTGTGATTCAGCTGTCTTCTAAAAGCTCCACCGCTGGCCACATAACCCTTTGGGGGACCTTTCTTTTTTTTTTTTTTTTGTCTTTTTGAGACAGGGTCTCGCTATGCAGTTGAGGCTGGCCTTGAGCTCACTTTTGTAGCCCAGGCTGGTCTCGAACTCGTATCGATCCTCCTGCCTCAACCTCCCGAGTGCTGGGATTACAGGTGTGAGCCACCACGCCCGGCCCAAAGGGGGACCTTTCTTTTTATTGAAATCATAATTTGTCCCACTGAAAGCTAAGGATATCTATGCAAAATATATTGTCTCCGGTTCATAATGTGGATTAGACTCAACCTCCTGAGAGGCACCAAAGCCTCCCTAGTCCCATCTTCTCTTTAGAGTTCCAGTCCACAGGCTCCCCAGAGAATCAAGATAAACTCTGCAGGGTAGGTGGTCTCTGTAAAAGCCAGAAGCCCAGCAGAATCAAGAAGAAAGGGACGGCTATGTTTTCAGTCTAAAAGAGAGAGAAAAGACGAAAGAAAGAAGAAAAAGAACAATGAAAGAAGGAACCAAAGTAAGATCCAAGCCTGCAGGGGAATACATTGAATCTTTCTTTATTTGCTTGCTTATTTGTTTATTTATTTTTCACAGTACCAGGGATGGAACTCTGAACCTTGCCCTTTGCCAGACAGGCACTTATGCTGCTGAGTTAGATCTCCGGCTCAACACGTCACTAAGAGACCAACAGCAGCAACTGGCAAGAAAAGGTTGGCAAAGCACTGAGACACGCCGTGAAGGACAGGTGTACAGCAAGGTTCCTGACAGCCCAGGAAGAATCTCTATTTACCTCCGAGGTGTGCTCCATATGGATCAGATTCAACTGCCGCTGTGTAGGCCCCCCGAGCTTGTCACTCTGTGCATCTGGGGCCTTACGGAGCTCCCTTGGGCTCGTGGCTGGTCAGTGCCAGTTCTGCGGTCATGCAGTCTCTAGTCCAACTGCACTGCAGCCAGCAGAAGTTTTGTCATATAATGTCTTGATCTCGAAAGGGACACTCTGGAGCAAGGGCTTCTTCGTTGTCACTGCTAGACCTTCAGTTTAGTGAGACGTGAGGTCAGGGGTCTGAGCCCTGGTGCTGACACTGGCAAGTGCCCGTGTGACACTGAGGCTCCCTTAGGCTCACAGATGCCCCAGAAAGAGCTCTCTGTGGTGGCATCCAGGTTGCCCAAGTACAAATCGCATTACAGTTTTTATTCATTCTCTCATACAAATTGTTATTTTTCCACGGAAATCAACACAACTTGCTACAAGTAAATTTAAAAGTGAAACCAGCATATATTTAACTTTTCAGATTCTATTTAGTCTTTCAGGTTCTTACCCTAGGCAGACAACGTGATGGTACAATAGATACCGTGAAAGGGAAAGTACACCTGGGATGACGGGAAGGAGAAAAAAAAGAAAGGAAGAAGGGAAAAGATGCCCATGTATCCAGAATAGCTGGGATTCTTACACTGTTCGTTTATTTAAACTTTATTAAAGAGAACGGTCTACAGGGTGCACAGAACTAGATTGGATTTACAGTGTTCCACCTGTTTACAGCCTCCTAAGAGCTGGGAATATAGGCACACTGTTGATTTCTGCTAGTCCACCAGTTGCGCATCTTATATCTGGTAATCTAAGCGACTAATTTGACGACAACAGTATGCCACGTAGCAACCAACGTTGACTGCTTGTCACCTTATTTAATGAAATTTTACGTCATTTTCAATGATTTATTTTACTATTTTTTGTTCTTTTGCAAAGATAAAAAGGTGAAGAAAAAAAGAAAAGGCACCCTATCCTTTTAAGAAAAGTGAGGCCAGTGCAGTAACATCTGAACACAGCCTCGCTTGACATCTTACTTTCTTTAAGTAACTATTAGGGCTCAAGACTGAACAATGAATCAAGGAGAACTTGGAAAACAGAAAACTGCACTTTTTTTCATTAAATATGTTGAAAATCAATAATCACGTCGCACATTAAAAATTGTAGAAAACACTGAAATGTGAAAAATGTAAGATGTAGACAGTGAATTTTAGAGAAATATTTCTGGAATGAGTACATAGTATGAGACTAATAATAGATTTCACGTTGTAGATACATTATTTATGTATCTTAAATGAACATAACAATAAAAATTTTCTGAAATGAAAAACGAAGCAAGAATTTACCTGACAGTCATAGTTCACTTTAAATCTAATAGGACAGTGCTTACAAACTACTTATAAAATTTCAGTCTGCAACAGAGTCAAAAGAAAAGAAAGCAATACAAATTTACATGTAATGTAAACACCGATATTTTTTAATGACAAACGAACAATCTCTGAATAGTTTTGAATACGATGTCTCTTGAATTTCTGCGCACGTTAGTTAAAGCAGTGCTTTGGGATAGAAACATCCCCTCTATGTAAATATTGGCCATCTGAGGGAAGGCAGCAGTTGACAGTATTGTCTAGGATCAATTGCCAAGCCGATTAATTATTTGTCATGTTTTTGCAGATGTGAGCTCTGCACTGCTCTGTCCCTCATATTGGCAAGATTCTCAACTCTGCGCCGTGACGGTCAGAAGCAATAGAAGGGGAACACTCATGGCCCGTTGTAGTCAAATCAGAGAAGGAAAGGATTTGCTACTTAATAAAAACTTTACTGCTGGATACTAGCTTTAACCCAGCTACACTCTGGAAGGGCTGCATTTATAAAATATTAGCCCAACCATAAACCAAAGTGCAGTTTTCTATGATCCACTCTAAAATTTCTAAACCAGAATTTCTAAAGGACAATACTGAGGGGGCTGGCTGGCTAGCTAAAAGTACCTGGAAACTAAAGCGCCTCCTCAGGCCAACTCAAGGACTGAAGTTTGATCCCCCAGGTGCTGCACTGGCCCGTTCCCTGGGGATGCACTGAGACGGGCATTGAGACTGGGCATGGTGGCAGGCGCCTGTAATCCCAGTGCTTGGGAGGCTGAAAACAGGAGAATCACTATGATGGCCATCTGCATAGTGAGACCCTGAAGACCCTGTACTAAATACATAAAAAAAAATAAAATAAAATAACAGAGGATAGGAAATGCATACTCTCAAGAGAATTTCAGAATACTAATGCTTAGGAAATACTGAATTTTAAATAACAACAACAACAATAATAACACAACTAATTAGAGAATAAATGAATTTATTCTGGAATTTCTTCTTTAATCCTCATAATGTCTAATTTGCCACTGTATCAGTGTACTTGTATTACTTTAAGTTCACTGAAACTTCTATTTTGTTTTCTTTTGTTTTGCTTTCAGCGCTGACAACAGGCTGTGTTCAAAGTCTCCTGAACTGTAAGTAACTGAATCCGCACCAGTAAATACAGCACTGACTGACCGTCGCAGCTACTGAGCCAAGAAAATGGAGCTAGAGAGGTAGAGACGCAGGATGTCTTATTTTATTGCACTGATTTAAGTATAATTTTATAAACCATTATATCCTAAGCAGCTTGGAATACTTTAAGGGTGCTTAAATCAATTTGAAATTAAGAATTCGTGTATTCAAGTGCTAACTCAATGTAATCTTAAGTCAAACGTCTCCTCAGTTGAGCGCATTGACACGGGGTTCAATGCCATGCCTGGGGCCCTCTGAGACCTCAATTGAGACTGGGCATGGTGGCACATGCCTGTAAACCCAACGTTTGAGAAGCTAAAACAGGACTATCACTATGAGTCCCATCTATATGGTGAAACCCTCTAGACCCTGTAGACCCTGTAGTAAGTACATTTTTAAAAAACTGGCACATCCATAGCAGAGATTTGGTTAGGCCAAATATCTATTCGTCTTCACTCCTTTTGTAATCACCTGTATATATTACCAATTTTTAAAAAATAAAAATGATTAATCTGAATTAAAATCAAGATTATCACTTTTGAAAGTACTTAAGTGTAGGGAATGAGATCAGTCATAGGATTTTTAGTAAATTTCTTTTTATAGACCTTTTGTTTTCTTGAACAAATTGTTATCTTGCTTCACAGAAATTAATTCTAAAAGAGTTTGCTAAACTTCGAACTGAGGCTAACCTTAGTCTTCAAACTGACCCTTAGTTTTGTGAGCAGTCAAGATGGTCGTCCCAAGTAAATGTAAATTCACTCAATCGATTAAAAATTATGCGGCAAATGATGGTGGCAGCACATCTGGGAAACTTCCTTTTCAGAGCACTACAGCAGGCAAGATGGAGAGATTAGAGGGTTAAAGAACTGGGACAGAAACGAAAATACACTGACTGGAACTGTACATCAAAAAGGCTAAGGGATTGTGTGTTTTTCTTGTTATGTCTAAGTTTGCTTATGAGTTCTTCAAACAAATGTTTGAAGGAGAAATGGTGGGTATTCCTTGTTCCTTACTTAATCATCAGGATTTAAAGTAAATAAACAAACTAAGTAATTAATCCTTAGCAAAACTGAAGTAGTCCACTAGGAAAAGCTTCAGTGAGGGCGATCCCCACAGACTTTGAACTGCGCTGAATCACCCCTCTGTGAACTCAGGAACTGATTCTGATCCACCGGCACTCTGTTCAGTGCCAGAAGATGACGTGGCAAAAGATGATTGGTTCTTTTGTGAATAGCTACTTTTGAAAGGTATATTTAAATATACACATTCATCATAAGGAACATGTACCTGAGGTATCATCATTTTTTGTTTCCATCTCCCTCTCCTCTCTTCAACCCTCTTTTCTTCCTTATTTACAAAATTTATTCCTGTTTTTCTGTTTGTTTGTTTTTACATTTTTCTTTCTTTCCCCTTCCTTCTTACCCCCTCTTCCCGTCTCCAATTCTCCATCCCACTGGAGCATATACTTCCTATTTCATTTTATATAGTACGCATTTTGGTCCTCATTTACATCTTTGGTTTCTCACAATGTGATGTTTACACGTGTGTGTTTTATTTATTTCACCTCAGAGTATGGTCTCAAGATGCATCTTTGTACCTAGAAATGTCTTAAATTTATCATTATTTATGACTGTGTAGTACTCCGTTGTATTTTTTAAAAATCTTCTTTATCTATTAATGGGCATTTGAGGCTGTTCCAAGATATAGCTATTACAAACTGTGTTACTCTAAACATGGGTATATACATATTGCTGTGGCACGATGCTTTTAATTTTTTCAGTAAGACACCAAGAAAGGCAACAGCTGCATCACATATAACCTCTCGTTTTAGTTTAAAAGACAGCATGATAGAGACCTGAGGCTTAGTGGAGCATACTGGAGTACTAAGGGAACTGAGGACCTTGCGCTTGCCCAGGCAGCTGCTGCTCCCCTGAGCTCTGTCACTGCATCTCCGGCCCCTCAAATTGGAATATCTATAAAGGAAACAAATCTTTCTGATGCTACCCATTGCTCCTCCCACACAGGGTAAGTGTAGTTGTAATTGTGCTGAAAGTCTTACCATCCCCAAGAGGCAAACAGGAAGTGAAAAACACACACCTGAACTCCCATTTGGGCAGAGCCTTCTAACATGTGCTCTACCAGCTTCTTCAATCACTGGAGTCTTTCCCTTGCAGTTTCTGTGGTCATGCAGGTTAGTTATGGGAAGCAGAATGGTTATTACATCCTCAAGAGTGACTACCAGACCATCACTGACTGAAGCCTGGCCACTTGCTTGACCCTCCTCCATGCCGTTAGTAGCAGGCAGAGGCCAGAGCTACAGCTACCACCAGGCTACCTACATGAATCACATTGGAGCGTAGCTTAACCTCTCTCGGCCTATTTTTCTCTGAGGAAACATTAAAACTGCCCTCCATCTTTTGCAATCACTTTGAAATTTTAAAAAATGCTGTAATGTCCGCCCGTCTCCCATATGGGAAACACACAAAGAATAATACAAACGTGTGATGAACGTGGAAGTTTTTACAAACGTGTTGCAGTCAAAGACATATGGCCCACAATGCCTCCAAAAACACTCCTCCACCTTGCTTGGCACACACTTAACCCGTTGTGCTTGTCACCTTTGGAAGCCGTCCTGGAAGTCATGTTTGGGGCGTGTCTGCAGTTGTCCTGGTGCTCTGTCTGTGTTGTCTAGCATTCTACAGGCAGGGGACATGCTGAAGTGAATTCATGGCAGTGTGTCTTTTATAGTCATTTTTGTTAAATTACAAACCTTCACCATACATTTTGACCACACTTGTATCTTCCTAAGTCTTCACAGATAGACTTAGAGGACCCAGCGGGAAAGTATGTCCGTGAGCACAACAAATCCTTCTTTTCTTCTGTGTAAATTTTCCATTTAACATTCTTGCACTCTTAAGGGACTTGTCAGACTCAAAGAAAAAAGATTTAGCTGATAGACACATCCATGGACTTTTGAAGAATATTGAAGATTTTTTTTTTTTTATTCTAAGAGTTGAAAAGTTAGAGAATCTTTTCAGCATGAGACTGGGAACAGATGGGTTTTTTGTTTTGTTTTGTTTTGTGTTTTCCTACGTTTGACCTAATATGGTTTGAGTCATAAACTGTCATTTTATTAAATTGGAATGGAATATGAAAAATTCCACAGGGGACATAAAGTAGTCTTTGGAGATTTCTCCTTATGCACTCATTTTAATGAGATCTTCATAAACATGTGAGATATTTTAACGACTACACTTTCAAAAGAGTCAACTTACTGGTGGAGATTCATCTGCTTTTCTGTGAGAAACACAGACACACGGGTAATAAATAAGCGTGAGAACTTCAAAATCGCTCAATACATAGCAAATTTACAGCAAATCATAAATCATGTTACTTTTCCTCTTCCCAATTTAGTAGTTGCCCTCTGTGTCTTACTCTGCTAACTAAAAGCTACTGAATCATTCCACTTCTGAGATACACTTTATCTAAGTCTCCTGTCTGCATTATTCCTTTCTGATGTTAGTTTATGTTTAAACTATGACCATTGATCATAAAGAGTGACAGCATTGGAATTCATCTTAAAATGTAGAAAAGCTTAGTTCAGTAAAGCTCCGTACGTTTAATTTCACATCCTCTTGACACTCGGTCTTCTGCAGCCCTAGGGATTGACATATTCCCAGCAACCCTGAAAACTTCTACTTTCATTGAGATTTAAGACATGACTGGTGAATTCATATGTCTTAAATGATTAGATTATATGTCTTCTAGATCAGATTTAAGGTTACTGAGGTAATCTCCACAAATCTAAAACAAGTCAGTCAGCATCATCATGCACTTGGATAATAACTCATAAATAATTTTCTTAGTCTATGTACTTGTTCCAGACCTATCTATTCCACTTCTTCACTGTTTAGTCAGCCAGTATGTGTCCTCTTGAAACTTAAAGCCGTTACTTCAAAAACTAGCAACACCATCACTGACATGCATGCGGAAATGAAAACATTTGTGTACAAGGAGCTGTTGACCACTTTACAAACTACAGCTAGTGCTATGACTTCAAAAAGTTCTGTTCTGTTAAATTGGATCCAATAAGAAAAATAGTGTTGCCTAGAAATCTGACAGAGGAGTTGCTAACATGCCTCAGTCACAAGTTTTTCATTCAAGAATCCTAACTGGTGAGCTCCACAGAGACAACAGTAACTCCAGGGAAATGGGACAGGCTCTGGCCTGGACAAATAACGCCAGTGTCAGTATAAAGTGGAGAGATTCTCCTCTGCTTGCTAAGCAGAGGAAGGCATTTTAAGTGTGGTGTTTGGAAAGAGGCCTGGGATTGAGCTATATACTTAAGAGCAAAGAATTAGGATTGTATAAAATGTAGTCCATTTTTAGGTTCTGGGTATTGCATTAGGCTCTGTGAGGGTAATATATATACACACACACATCACTAAAAGGTTTTGAGAAGAAACTGCTTCAGGCAGGAGAGTTAGAATTATGCCCCCCTACTTTTTTTTCTAAAAAGTTTTTGGAAGAGGAAATAAAAATGGGAAAATAATGTTCAAATATGTTGAGTTTTATCTATAATGTGTTACTGTCTTCCATGGAAATATATATATATATATCTTTCTGAGACAGGATTTCTCTAGGCAATTCAGGCTGGCCCTGAACTCACTTTTGTAGCTCAGGCTGGTCTCCAGCTCACACTGATTCTCCTGCCTCAGCCTCCTAAGTGCTGCGAGGAAATAATTTATTACATGCTTTCCTGTGGAAATTTTTTCAGTACTATAAGAAAAAATAAACTCATGAAAAATGGGCGAGACTCGAGACTCATAAAAAGTAGAGGATTCTAGAAGACAAGCGTAGGAACCTTTAAATATTTCCTTAGTTTTTCTTTCTCCAATTCTCCTAATTAAACATATATTCAAACCCGAAGGTAGATAATTTAACTGGCTATTTAAATGACAAATTAATAAAGTGAGAACAAGAGTGAAGAACAGCCCTCCCCAGAGGAGACAGTTTTTTGAGTGAAGGCAGTGAAGCAGGAGGAGGCTGCATGGTAAACGCGCTGGTGCAGTGGCTCGTCGCAGCGTCCTCATCAATGCCCTTCCTGCAGCCACTCGGGCTTGGCCTATCATTTAAGTACAGATATTGTTGCGATAAGACGTGCACATAAAATAATTCCAATGACTAAAGGCTATGGTACAAAACAATCATCAGCCATAGGAGACACATCCTAATTGATTCTTGGATTTTTCTAGAAGCCAGTCCCAATCACGGTACACTCATAGGTCAACACCTTGAACTTGAGACCTAAGACAGTCAGTCACCCTTTTAGAGCATTAGGTATGAGCACTGCTGTCATTAATTATGCATGAGGGAGACGAAAGCAGATGCACTTAAAAATCTATGGGCTCCTTCCTGAGTGTTCAAGAAAGACATTTATTTGTGAAGCCTTGTGCAATTTGATTTAAACCCTCCGAGTCAGAGTCAAGGGTTAGAGCTCAGCCATGACTCTGCCCTTGCCTTGAAACATTCTAAATTCTTCAACACTGGAACAGGTGAGGCTAACCCAGGTGAACCATGGTTCAAAAAAAGGAAGAAGAAGAAGAAAAGACGAAGAAGAAAAACAAGAAGAAGATATTTATATATTCATGTATATATGAACTAAGGCTTACACATGTTGAATTTGAACTCCAGCTTAAATCTTAAATCCAGCAATCATTCAAAGATAGCTTTATTTTCCCATACTTTGAATATTTTAAATATACCCACTATCATATACTAGTCTATTCATAGTATTTATTATGCCTAAGATATATAAAATTAGGTTTGGGTGTAATATCAATTGTCTCTTTCAATGTGAATTAAATTCTTTACATATATGACAGTGGGTATATTATTTTTCTTCTTGTTTTCTTCTTTTTTTCTTCTTCCTTTTTTTCTTCTTGTTGTTGTTTTCTTCCTCTTCTCATTCTGTCTTCTTCTCCTCCTCCTCCTTCTTCTTCTTCTCCTCCTTCTGTATTTATGACAGGGTCTACAGGGTCCACTGAGTCTCACTACATAGATCAGACTCAGTAATTCTTCTCTTTTTAGCCCCCAAGGACTGGATTACAGGGGAGCACCACCATGCCAGACGTGATTGCTGGCTCAAGGCACCCCAGGGTTGGGGCTGGCACCACATGCCCAGGATTGAAGCCAGGCTACTACACGCGGCCTACTGAGCTATCAGACCAACTCTCCTACATTTTTTTTTTTTTTGTCTTTTTGAGACAGGGTCTTGCTGTGCAGCTCAGGCTGACCTTGAGCTCACTTTTGTAGCCCAGGCTGGTCTCGAACTCGCACAAATCCTCCTGCCTCAGCCTCCCAAGTGCTGGGATTACAGGGGTGCGCCACCATGCCCGGCTTTTCCTACATTTTTAATACAGTAAAGTAATGCTGCCTTTACTGAATTTGGTCAGGATTGGATAGAAAAGTACAGCAAGAAAATCAAGTTGCAAGTTAGTAACCTAAATACAAAAATCATTATTACAAGTAGTGAATATTTTTTTAGAATGTCAAACTGCAGCCATCTTTAAAATATATAAAATCAAAAATAAAATATATGAAATCATTAACTCAAATGTCATAGTTTTCAAAAAGCATGAATGTAGGGCTTCTTCTATTGCACAATTCTTTTTTTTTTTTAATTTTACAGTCCATCAGCCCTTCAAGTGTTTGTTTAGCCCCTGATGTTCAAGAAATAGCTGCACTCTTTAAAAAGATTCCTAGAGTTTCATAAAGAAACAACATAACAACATATTAGCTCTGTCCAAAGAAATGGAAAACAAAGAAGAAAGAGGCATTGTCTAGGGTAGAGAATATCTCCAATACATCAATGTTATACAAATAAGGTATATTTGAAATGGTTAAATCCAAGAATTCTGATTGAACTGTAATGTGGAAAAACGTTATTACATGTTTTGTGCTCTTATTTTAAAAATAAAACTGCTTTAGTGTGTACTGCCTGGAGCACTTTAATGTTACACAGAGTTAGTTCTTACAGTAATCCTTACATGATGGAAGGTGAAATCTAATCTCAGACACACAGTCATTTGCTCCACACAGGTGAGCGCAGAGAATGTGCCGGGTGAACTGCCCGTGACGTCCCTCTTCCACCCTGAGTGGTCTGCTATTAGCAAAGTGCTCGTAATACCTCATCCTATGGTGACAGCTAGCACATTGCAGGTGAGCAGGGGTGCTAACTGTGCAGTGTGGCACAAGCAGCCAGAGGCAGTTGCTGAGCCAGCTGCCCAGCTGCCCAGAGCACATGATCCACCTCCTCCCAGCACCGTTCCTCTAGGATGGAGTACTAGGATTCTGAGGGCATCAATACTCCTGACTTTGAAAAGTAACAGATTCGGTTAAGTCTTACAGATGTTCATAACTTCTAATACTGAAAACAAGATTACAGTCTGTTGTGGTTTATGTCTAGTTATCCCCCCAAAGCCTCTTGCAATCATGGGACGGGAACTTCTAGAGTTTGAGACTTGACTCATGCTTAACTGGGATTATGTGTTTTAGTACTGATGACATTATGGGTCTGAGTCCTTCTGGGATTATGGGTGTGGCCTGAGGCGGTAGCCTGAGGCAGAGAGCCTGAATGTAACATAAAGAGACACAGAGAGAAAGACTCTCGCTGTTGCTTTCTGTTTCCCTGGTTGGTCGGTTGCCTCTGTCACCATTTGTTGCAGGGCTGCCATGAACTGTATGCTCTCTGCCCTGTTCCACTCAGCACTCGAGCCAGCTGCATATGGACTGAAACTTCCAGTAACTGTGAGCTAAATAAACCTTTCCTTCCTTCATTTTGGGTGTCAGGTGTTTGTCCCAGCAATGAGAGAAAAGTAACTAAGACACAGCCCAGTTACACAGCTTTAAATTTCACATGTTTAATTTTCTTTACAATGTTCTTTTTTTTATCTCTTAATTCTAAATAAAAAGCCAAGAGTAAAAGTAATTGTGCTATCAGCCCATCACACAACAATAGAGTTTAGTATAAGGCATCCATTAAGTCAAGCTTAGAGATTTATGAAGATACTTCTTCATTATTACCACCAAAGCCCTGTTTGTCAATATACCTTTATTTTTTTGTTACCTGGGATCAAACTCAGGATCTTGCACTTGCCATGTGGTGCTTTTGCGTCTGAGCTATCTCCCCAGCCCCATGCTAATCCACTTTTAACGATCTTAGGAACTCTACTGAGATAGGCAATGGGAGACATAGGCAATGTATTCATATGTAATAATATGAGCTGCAAGGCTGAGTCCGATTTCTAAGGTTTTCTAAGGCATCTGAAATATAAGGATTTTCGTGGCTGTCATTTTTCCCTGGTAGAATATGTAGCTACTGTACTCAACGTCGCCATTATTTTGAATGTCACTTGAGCTGAGTTGAGTATTTCCAATTTCAAATAGGCATGTTAAGTATCTACTGATTTTTTTTTTAAAGTTTAGATTTGGAAACTCACTTAAGAAAGTTAGGAAGCAAGTCCAGTCTTGAGAACATGTATCCCTTATGGAGAGAAAAGGACACTTTTTGTTCTAGCAGGAGTTGCTGGAGTTGAGTGAGTAGCTTTGGATGTGTAAGCAAATTGATTGTTTATGGTTTTTTTAACTATTTATTTTTCATGTGGTACCACAAATTAAACTCAGGGCCTTTTGCTGGCCAGATAGGAATTTGGGCCACTGTGCTTTATCTCTGGCCTTTTTGATCAAACTTAATTTAATGTCTGAATCTAGTATAGGTGATATATTGCATAAAATTATATCTGGAATAGTTTAAATGACTGATTTAGAGCTTAAAGACCAAAAGCTCAGGTAAGAAAAAAATAAACATTTCACACCAAATTCAGGAAAACAGAGTAGAAGAAAAAATGCACTGAAAATTTTTCAGGTATTGGAATAGCTAAGTCAAGACTTTTCAAACTAAGAAAATGCTCTTAGCCAGACATCGGTCTCCAGTTCATTGTATCAAACCTGAGAGCGAGCACAGGAAGCAGAGCCCAAAGGGCATAGCTTCAGGAAGCTGAAGCTGACCACACGCACAAGGGGCACAGAGTTTTGCATTTCTGGGGTCTCACCCGCTGTGAGCCGCACTCAGGCCAGCCCTCGAGGTGCTTCTGAGACAGCTCTTAGGAGCTGCTCTCCTCCGCATAGCCCAGCAGCGACCACATCTGACAACAGCACATCTTTCAAATTTCCAGCACCTACTCAGTTTCTTGAAATTGTGCTTATATTTTTAAATATTTGATCATTTCCCCGTATTTGTTTCCTCCGCTTGAACATCCTTTCCTCAAGGTCAGTCACCCTCGTGACACTGACTGCTGTCATCTCCTTACCAAAGGCACCAGTGGAAAAGTTGACAGTGACCAGTGACACCTGGCCACGTTAGCCTTTGTCACTCAAAGGATTTTATGCCCACCCCGCACCCATGACGGGGAATCTTGCAGACTCTGGCATTTAATGTTCATGGTTTAAGGTAGCCATCTTTCCTCCACTTAACAAGGACTATAAAGTAATATGGAACAGAGGTCATTTTACTTCTTTGTTCCGTTAAATTTATCACAGGCAATAATAAAATTTGGGGGCCAAGGATATAGCTCAGTGGCATAAGTACCTGCCTGACAACCTCAAGTTCCCAAGTTCAATCCCTGGTACCAGCAAAAAAGAATAGAAAAACTATATATATATATATATATATATATATATATATATATATTTGTTCACAATAATTCATATAATAGCAGCTTACTTATAAACTCCATATAAAACATGTATGCACATTAATTTTTCAATTCATGCTGAGACAAGATCATAAACATGGTCATAAAATTGTCATTTTTTTATCTGATATCATATCTAATATTATGTTCACAATAAAATTCTCAGTCCATCATTGCCTCCTTTTTCAGTGACAAGAAAACCAGCTCAGATCCTTTAACAAAATCCTACCTGGATATTTCAATATGTAAGCCCCTCTCCAGTGCAGTCAATAAATACTTCAATGAGAAAATACAGCAATGAATAAATCATGAACTCAATCAGGCCTACAAAGAGGATCTTTGAACTTCAGCTGGCTTAACTTTGTAAACTCAAGGACAGCTCCCACCATGCCTCTGGTGGAAAAACCATAAATTGGTGTCACCTGGAGCTCATTAGTTGATTCCTCAACTAACAGCTGGTGGTTGACAGAGGTGAGATCTTCAGCGATCAATATAGCCACTACCTTCCTACTCGGAGGGAGTGGAGATCATACTTCTCCAATGGTACAATGGGCCCAGCCTCCTTCCTGTTTGGCCTTGTGCTTTTTGACTGATTGCATCTCCTACTGCGAAGTCTCTTCCTTCTTGTTTTTCTAGCTGGACCTTTTATTTGACCATCACTAACCAAAACAAAGGAAAGCAAACTCTATATTTAATCTTCACAATCTCAGTTCTCTTTCCCAAAGCAGCGGGCTTATGAATTCTCACAACCCTGAGGCAGGAAATATTTAGGGTTAACTTCTTCCAAGCAAACTGCGTCTCCAATGGGCTGCTAGGCAGGGTTCGGCCCCACCCTGCGGGTTTCTTGTATACAGAATGTGTGTGAGTGCTTCCAGTCGGGCTTCCTAAAAGCTTCCTTCGCAGCCTCGCCTGTCTCCACTTAGCTCATCCTGCATTCACTGCAGCCTCTCTGCGAGGGGATAAGTGCTTCCCTCTTTACAGGCGTGAAATAGCCTCCAGGAAAAAAAAAATCCCTCAAACCCACCCTTCAAGTTGCTTGTCTAGGAAGTGTGTGGATATAGAAACTTTAGCGTCCTATTTCCTTTGGATTTCCAAGTGAAAGCAAATGGCGAAGCCTGCAGTCGCTACTGAGTCTAAATTGCTGACCTTCCTTACAGGTTTTTAAAGTTTTCTTAGTCACAAATTTCCTTCACAGCAGCTTGGCAATTTTGCAATGTCTGCTGTGATATTTGAACTGGAGGCTCTATCTTCCGAAGGCTTCAGACAGGAGCAGGTGTCCGGCTCGGAGCTGACTCTCACCTCTGTGCCTGACCTCTCCAGCGCATCCTGTCCAGTGGAACTTCAGCCCCTTGTGTCTGTCCCCACCGGTAAGCAAACCTGCAGCTTGATATGTTTGGGTCTGTTAAGCGTCGTCTATGCTGGTTTCACGTCAGATGTGTGAATAAGTGAATGGCTATGGGACCAAATAGTTTGTGACGTGGGCGATGCCAATGAGATCCTTCGTTTTTCAATAGGTTTTGCAGAAAGAGCAGAGCAGAAAGAGAGAGAGAGAGAGAGAGAGAGAGAGAGAGGAGACTCACTCATAGAGTAAAATGAGCAAAATGCCTCAAGACAAATTCAGTGGAGTCAGAAGACTGTTAGCAATGAAGTGAACTTGGTTTCTCCCGGTTCTTAGGCCTCATGAGACCTAATCTATGGTGGCATGGCCGATGCCACCGAAGTTCTCCTTCCGTGCGTGATAACCTTCCTTATGTGTTTTCCTCAGCACTTGACTATGTAAGGGTTAATGCATGCATTTTCCATCCTGACTGAGAACAAAAGAATGTTGTGTTTGCGTTACGTTATTTTATACTACAGTTTAATTCTCTATGGGCTCTCGGTGTTGGTGGAATGCAATATGACGCAATGTGAGGAATGATTTAATGCATATAGCAGTCACGTCCTCTGACCATACCGTTTTTATTCCTGCCATGAACTTTCAGGGCACCTGTGATACATTCCTACCAGTTTACAATCACCAAAATAATGGTGACTTTGGTTTATCAGAAACAACTCTGAGATGTCCATGAATTCATTGTGCTTTATACAAAGCTTTCATCTAATGCATTGGTTGTATTTTAAATATTAAGTAAATCTCTGGTTCACTTACCTTTCCTCATAAAAGGAGATAGAGCATTGTGTAAAGGTCAACATTAAGCCAATCCTCTGATCCTCTCAGCCAGAGGATTCTCCCAAGAATTTCATCCCACTTCTTTATTACAAGCTATTTCAGAATTTTATGTCATCCCAATTTCTGATGTGTTTCTATAGATGTTCTCTCGTTATATGTGCTGTTTTACAGGGAGAATGCTCTATAATCTATAATTGTTCACAAATACACATTTGTGAACTTTCTGCCGACTCTAAGAAGGGAGATCTCTGTGCTGTTGCATGTTTTGTAAATTGAGAATCTTCCTGAGTACTGAACCTGTAGTTTTCTGGAATTGGGAAAATCTGTTCTTTAGAAATGGATATAATTTTATAATGTAGAAATGAGCATGAAAAATAGGTGTGTCAATAAGGCACTTAACAATTAAGTGACGATTGGAATGTGTCTGCTGTAGCTCTTGTTGGCTTGTTTCCTGGCCATCTCTGTCATAATGAGAGCCCTGCCATCCCAGTGCGTTCACACGATGTCCCCATGGAGTCACCTGTCCATCTGTAGCTGAGTTCCCATCTGTTCCTCAGATATCTTGTTACACGCTATCTGCAAGAGACTTCTGCTCCACTGTCTCGGAAATGCGTCAGATTTAACATATCTCTGCTGAACTCCTTCAATATACCCTTCATCTGCACCTTGTATTTTCACCTACAGTGCTTAAAGTTACCTTGCATATTCCACAGGACCGACTGCCATGTCACACCGATGTTTATTTGTAGCCCTAATCAAGGCACATTTATCTTCTCTACTTCTACCAACCTGATCACTTGCATTTTGGATGTGGCACCAAACAATAAAAAGGTTCTTCAACACGAAGTGCACGTATGTAGCTCCGATGAGAGCTGCCTGCCTGAGGGACTGCAGTGTGTCCTCCACGCTCCCCAGTGCAGGGCCTGTCTGTCCTCCGAACTAGCTTCATTTTCTGCTAGTTTCCCAAGCCCTCTGTAACACTAGCTGATGCACTGACACCTGTGGTCGCGATTTCTATTGTTCTTAGTGATCAGTGCATAAGGTAAGTGACATCGACTCACGTGTGCAAAGCTTGCCCAGCCCCGTATGGCTACACATAGTCTACAACAACAAATTGTGCTTTGAAATCACTTCTTATTTTTTTGAGCCAGAGTATGCAGGCTGGCTGTGAACTCATGGCATGTCAGCTTCAACCTCCCAAGGGCTGAACTATAGGCATGTGCACCATGACCTCGTTGCTTTATATTATTTATAATATAATTATAAATAATCCGGCCCCTCCATAATAAGTTATGCAGATTTCATAGAGCTCTGGTCCTGTCTTACCAAATGTCAATGAATATTTTTCTTGTATCTTTTTTGTTTTGGAATATCCACAAAGGCTTTGTTTAATATGTTGCGTTTGTTATAACTATGCATCTGCATGACCCTTCTCCTATAAGACAATTTTGAAATGTGTTATTTTCCACTTTTCATAATGCACAGTAACAATGATCAAATAAACGATTACTCTATCATGGCGTATTTTGTACTAATCTTTCTAAAACTGAATATATGCTTAAAAAGGTTTCACTCCTGCATTTGGTTAAGAAAATGAATTGTGGAAATTATCACCCATTTTGTTGCCTTGGGATTTACCTGTTCTGTGTAGAATCCAGGTGGAAATTGCCCTTCGTTTGGAACTTTTGAGAAGCCCTAAACATGCAAGAGGGCACCTTTTATATAGGAAACCATTGCCCCATTTCCAACAGAGTCAGGGTTTAGTCATTCATTCCAATACATTTATAGAATCTATAGGATTGGACCTTAGTGGATGGAATTAAGATTAGGACAAGCACTTGGAGAAGGGGTCTGGCCTTTTGATCTCAGGCGCAGGGTAGGCTGATTGTATCTGGCTGTCCTCATAATCCCAGCACTGTAGAATAAAACTGAACAGCTGGATGATATTGCATAGCAAACTAAGCAATTATATCTAAAATGACACGAATTATTACAACTTTAATTTGTACAGATAACTCGTATATGCACAAAGCTAATACATCTCACACCATGTCCATGAAGTTACTCTCTGCCATCCTATGAGAACCCAATGTCCAGAGAAGTAATGTGATGGGGATGTTCTCACTCTGTGTGTGTGTGGTGTGGTGTGTGTGTGTGTGTTTATGTGATTGTGTGTGTCTGATAGGAAAGTTGTGCTCTTAACCCAATGTTCTATTCCAAGTGTGTTGTTCCTTTCTGCAGCAATACTTGGAAGCTATGTTTAGAAATGACTGCATGGGGGAAAATATTTCCTTTATTTGATCAGTAATGAGAAATTATTTCAAAAATGTCACCTGTGGGTTCTGAAATATACATACGGTGAGGACTGAGGCCATGAAAAGTTCATCCTAGTGATCACCAGGCAGATACTACTCATGATTCTAACATTAAGGAGGAACAGATATCTAACCATATAATAAGATCTTGGTTACTTCAGTTGTCATATTAAAACACAGAAGCATAGTAGGTCAATTTTTTTCTAGACCACACAGATAATAGGTGATAGAACATCTTTTCAAACCCAGGCTCTGCAGTTTAGAATTGAATTCTCCTACATGTCATGCTATTCCTGTGGCTGGACAAATTGTATGATGTGTGGTCAGTGGGTGTGTTCCCTCGTGTGATGAGAGCTGCATATTTCACAACTGTGTGAAAATCAACTTCTTGGGTCCAATACAAAGGATAGAAAAGCAAGTTGTGTGTAAATAAACAGATGAAGAGTTACCATGCATCCCCAGGGATTTGTAAAAATATGGGTCATTAATGCCTTACAACAATTTTTACGCACTTATTTAATGACATATATTGAAATTACGTTGTTAATCCATGCAGTTGTCCAATGGCTGGTTATTTTTGAAGTTTAGAGGACTATGGATAAGGAAGCTGTCACTTGTCCACATTATGATCTCTATACAAGAGCGGGAAGCGAACGGTCTAGCCTTGTCTGGAGCAGGCTCCATGAACTTACGTGAGGTTCTCTCCCTCATCTCTCGTGCCTGGTGTTACCGAGGTCCATTTCCCAGCCAGACCCACTTGCTGTTTTGTAATTATGTTGCTGCTTGTGTGCTTGGTGTTTGCCTTAGCGTTCTTTCAAGATCCTCAGGGAGCTGCTTATATTAAGTTTATGCTTTGTTAGTGTTCTGCTCGGCCCAGATAAAGCTGATATTTCCAAACACAGATCTCACATTTCTTTAGAATGTTATATCTAAGTTCAGTTAGGCAATAATGACAAGAAAAATTGATTTTAAAAAATACAAGTAACCAAACTCATCCCAGTTATACAAACACAATATGATGGCATTGAACAGCAAATTATACTAAAGAAGTACATGTTAGACAAAGTAGATATTTGTTCAGTAAGTAATCATGTAAACTGACCAAAATGGAAAAAAAAAAAAAAGTAATTCCAATTTCAGAAGATTGACAACATTTGGTCTTCATTGATTTTTGTTTAAAAAGCAGACTACAGCGTCTGTTTAGGCAGAGCTCAGTGACCAGGGTTCGATCCCTGGCGTGGCATGCCAGCCCTGCCCGCAGGACGTGCTGAGATGGCAATGGGGATGGTGCGGTGGGGCAGGCCTGTCAGCCCAGAAGTTGGGAGGCTGAAAACAGGAGAATCACTATGAGGCTGATCTGTGTAGTGAGGCCCTGTAGATGACAAATGAACTTTTCAACCAATATGTGATTCATTTCGACCTATTGCTGATAGCATAGTTTAAAATATCTCTTTAAAATCCTCTGAGAGTAGTGTATGCCATAACTTCTTCCTGGTGCTTCGTAGTAAAAAAAAAAAAAAAAAAAAAAAAATGTGTCTCAACTTTACAAATGTGTATTATTTTATTTAATGTAGAAATTTATAGAATTAACAGATCGTAGAACCTGGTTATTTTTGAAGTAATACACCAGGCATTTTGGAGGAAGGAGTTGGAGGGTTTGATCTTTCTCCTGTGTTCCTTTCCACATCAAAAATGCAGCAAACTTAACATGGTTAATTTGAAAGCCACCTGCATGTATAGCAAAATGTCAGCAAAATAATTAGATTTAGAGCATGTCCAGTATGTGGTATTGAGCTAAACTAAGATAAAATCATAAAGATAAATAAATGACAAACTTATTTATGATATGCAAATAACAACATAGCCAAACATATTATTCTTTGTTTTGTTTTTTGTGGAACCAGGGATTGAACTCAGGTCCTTGCTCTTGCCAGGCAAACGCTTATTCTTCTGAGCTATCTCTCCAGCCCCATGGCTGAACATTTTATAGTTTACACAGCTTTTTGATTCTTGTATTTGATTCTTGCCGCCACTATGTAGGTCAAACTATTATATTTTCCCCATCTTACAAATGAGGAAACTGTTAATCTAAGAATAAAAATGGCACTTTTAGTTAGGTTCAGACTTTTGCCTCCCACCACCCTCTGCTCCTTTAGTCCTTGAAGGCTGTAGTGACAATAATGACGACATGAGAGCAATATCCCCTATGACAATATGTGACTTCCCTATCAAATACTTGGTATTTTAATCTCCTGTAACTTTCTCATTAATGCTTTGAGACCTGGAGAGGTGAAATACGATTACATATGAGATTCAGTTATGATTAACTATTATATTTACCATTAGCTTTGTATACCACTAATTGCCTTTGCTGTTGGCACTCTGGAACTTCACAAGATCACCTTTACAAAAAGTAATTCTTTGTTTAAGGAAATGCATAGCCTGCGTTCAGAGAACTCCTCTCTCACCCTAATGCCAGCACCCTTTCTTCAATTCTCCCACAGCAGTTAATTATCATGAATTCAATTCCAGCCTGATACTAAGGACCCAGAGCTCATGCGGTACTTCACATATTGGAAGGCTCTGTCCCACAGGCTCTGCCAGATTCCAATGCCAGCCCTAAATACAAAGTCCCCAAGTCACCAGAGCTTGTGCCCAGGTCGTGAGCCCAGTGAAGAGCTGCATAGGAAACCTGTAGTATTGAAGAAGCTCAAGTCAAGACCTTCCATCCCATGAGATAAAACCATGTCTGAAGACACTGAAGTGTAAGCTGCAATGGGAGCAGATTTTTGTCTCATTAAAAGACGTGAACGCCTTAACTCAGTGAGATGCTTAAAATTGTGCCCAATTGCCACCCAGCTGAGGGTAGTCACAGTGCTATGGTCACCAGCTGCTTGTGTTGATTTCATGTCTGATTTTCTCAAAGCTAACACGAAGCACATGAGGCCCTTGTGTT